>JAUCBJ010004891.1:0-28888 GCA_032718475.1 Nemertoderma westbladi | reverse complement strand
ATCAGCATTACACACGTTTGTGTTATAGGTTTACCGTTATCAATGAAGTTGTTACCAACCAATCCCGGAAAAAATAACACAATCGAAATGATAACCTATCTAAAAATTGTGTTATTTTAGTCCTAGGAAATAATAACACATTTATTTTTCAACACTCCGATATCTGCATGTTTGAAATTATATTTATGCCTGTTTGCCGTGTTGTGAATACAGTAGTTAGCATACCGGTCGGTACCTTTACTAACATGAGTGAAAGTGAAAGTTGTAAGAATAAGACTACTGTAGGCCTATGGTATGTTTTAGTTCAGAGTGTAGGTAGACTGACTGCATGCATCGTACAGTACCGGTAACGGTACCGCAGCTTCCTTTCTCAATCACATCACTGCCTTACAACTACAGAACCTACCAGACCGGTAGGCCTACTGAAAATAACATATTGCTGTATTGAGCAATAATTTAATGTACCGGTACCGGTAGGGTGAGTGAGGGAGACTTGAACCCCAAAAGTTATAATCGCTCTAAAGAACAGATATATGAATTTTTCAATGCCGTTTTAACTTTTTCAGATTACATTTATGATTGCTATCATTATGTGAGAGTTTGAGAATTTCAACTCTTAAACTTTTTTAATTAAACCAATTATCCGTATTTTCGAAAAAGCGTCAAGTATCCCTCAATGGGGGGAGACTTGACACCTAGGGTGGGAGACTTGAACCCCACCTCACATTCTTGTAAATTCTTTCAGAAATGCGTAAGAAGTGTAGGCCTAATAACCTAATAATGTTCAACATGTCTATTTTATAGTAGAGCAGCAAACATGCAAAAAATACGATTATTAATTTGTCAAATTATTATCCCAAATTTTGTACAAATTTAGGTGGTCGTTCACATGGTTCTCCTAACAATAAATAAATAAATAATAGTTAATTAAAACCGCAATAAAATTTAACGCGGGAAGGTACTTTTTATTAATGAATATCTTGTATAATTTTCAATCCAGGAGCACTTTAATTGTTTTCATGTAATTCTATTGATGTGTGTCGCTTTCTGACATAGTGGCATCTTGTTTAAGTTGTTAATCACCAAGTTGGCGGGCTACCACATTGCAAAGAGGGGAAGGAAGAGTTGTTGGTTGGCTTGGCTGGGTTTGGTTTAATCGAGAGAGGGGCTACTCCTACTGCATGAAGCATAGCCATCCATTGATAGCTGCGTCGGTGTAAGTGCCAATCAACTAGTTGGAGTGGCCTGGTGTAATGGTTCTCTACGTGGGTCTATCTTTAGGTAGACGTCAGCATTGGCGGGTTCAAGTCTCCCTCACACTCGAGCGTCCTGTCTCCCCACATGGGCATTTTTTTCTATTAATTGATATAATTTCAAAACGGCTGAACCAAAACTGGAAAACAATATATGGCAGGAGAGTGCAATAATTAGTCAACACATGTTGAATTACAATTAACATACAGTGAAATAAGGATGCGAATTTTCATTCGTTGTAAAGGGCAAAAATTTACTTTTGAACCCAGAAAACGTTTATTGACAATAAAACAAAAAATAACCAAAAGGTAATAAAACATTGTTGCGCGGGTGTAGCCAACATGTACTTTACACATTATTGTGTGGTATTGTTAAAATAATTTACAATAGTTTTTGAGTTATTAAAAAAAATCAAGTCTCCCCTAAAGTCAAGTCTCCCTCACTCACCCTACTGAGAAACTACAGGGGAAGTGCAGTAGGCCTACTGTTACACTACAAGTTCAGATTGCACACTCAACTCAGCCTACTCAGAGATCTTTTACTTTCACTATTTGAAAATTATGGGCAGCAGCATCCTGATCCCATTCTCAACAGTTTCTACGATTCTACCGTAAAGGCGATCGCACCAGACTGCCAGACAGCCAGGCTTGTACTGTACCTAGCAGTTGTAAATAACGTACATACTGCACACTGCTGTAGAACTACAGTACGGTACCGGTATAACGGTAATAAAATTTAAGAAATTCCACCAAAAATATTATGTTTTACTTTTTTAGCCGGGAAAAAAAGTTAAACATTTTCTCCCGATTTTGGTCTAAATTCAAGCGAAAAGGTAACAATTTAAGAATAAATAATTATTTATTACATGGAAAAAAAAAGTAGAACTTTTTTTTCATTATTCTCGAGGCATTTTATTTACCGAGCGCCAGCGAGGTTAATAAAGGGTCGAGAGAATATTGAGAAAAAAAATGTTCTACTTTTTTTTATTAATATTTTTTTAATATTATACAATTTAATAGTAATATTACATAGAGTAAGTTGGGAAATCGGTATTACTGTTGGCGTTAATACATATGTAATGCCTTGGCCGCTCGTGTTATTTATTAATTTGTAATTAGTGTCTCCCCCCAAAATTTATACCCCCAAACAAAACCCTTTTAGAAATCTAGGGTATCTGGATGGGTTTGTTGTATTGTAAATTAATAGTGGCTTCTTGATATAAACATGATGTAGTTGGTTATTTTTTCCGAGATTAGTTGGTAACAACACATTTATTAATTACCCTGCCCCCTGATATTTTGTTAATTTTCCGGTTATTTTAACCCTCTGAACCCTAGTTCCTGTTCCTCGGGTTAAAATAACCGGAAAAATAACAAAATATCAGGGTAATAATAATAAATATAGTTAAGTATCGAAAGTATCCCCTACCAGTGTATCACAATTCGGTTGAAATTTAATAAAAAAAATTACTTTCTAGGCTGCATTTGGGCATATTTAGCATATAGGAAGGTTCTATCGCCAGCCCATAGACGTTATTTACTTAAAGTTGATTAATGTTTACTTAACAAACATGTTGGTCATAAAGTTGTCGAAATGTGTCCTATTATTGAGTCTAGACATATATATTTTTGGTAAATACTATCTCATTACTCAAAGAGTTTGTTTGTTAGTCCAATATCCAAACTGTAATTTATGGAGATTTCCAATTAAATATTCAGTTGTGATTGGTAAATTACAATGTAAACAAACACAACGAATTTGATAAAATAACAACTTTCTACTCATTTAAACTAATCACATATAAATTGACCTTTAAGTTTTATTATAGGCTTATCCATAATTTATTTGGTTGTCCTTCATGGTGCAGTTGTACAGTAGCAGTAGCAGTAATAAGTGGTAATATCCTCCTGTCAGCCTGTTGGCTAAATTATTTGAATGAATACCTAATGAACCCACCACGTAGAGGCTGTGTTGTATGCCCAGTAGTCCAATACTAGTTAGTAGCTCGGTTAACACCAAACCGCTGGGATGTTGCCATGGTTATAAAATGTGAGTGTCTCCTGGACTGAATATCTACCTACACACTCAAAGAAGATTTGCTTCAAACTGTTCATACAGTGCATGTGTATACACAACTAACATTAGGCCTACATTATTTCCAGTATTATGGTCACCCCTACACACAGTTTTCCACAATGTTGTTTGCGATTGACAAGTTGAGGATTCTTGTCAAATATTTAATTACACCTATTTTGCCTAACAGGTTCTAGGCTCTAACATCTTTACAGCGTTGTTAATTTAATTTAATTGAATTTGTAACAATAATATGCTGTACCGTGAAATCATTTTTATGTAATGAAAAGTATCATAAAGGTACGAGGCCAAATCTTAGCGAGATTTGCAAAACTTTTTACAAATACTGTTTGGGTTTTGTGTTTTACCGGTAACCAAAAATTGAAAAAAGATTCATCAAAATTAGGGTGTATCTATTCGGCGTATCCGTATGTATATAGCGCCCATGTGAAGAATACCAGGATTTCACTTTTCGGTCGACTTTTTATTGGAATTTTATATATGAAGATTTTTTTTTTTTAATTTAACTTTATTAAGTATTCTTATAGCTCTTATTTCTGTCTTATAACCTGTACATGTACTAATTCGTTTATTGTTTTGGTTAGATTAAGCCCTTCTGTAACCTGTGTTTTTGGTGAAAACCTGATTGGCCTATTCTTCACATGGGGGTAACTGCAAAGTGAAATATAACGGCAGAAAGTCTGGTATTCTTCACATGGGCCGTATATATTGTAATTAGTATGTATATATCGTATCAGTATGTATATATATATCGTATCAGTATGTATTCAGCGTATCCGTATGTATTAAGCGTATCCTTATGTATTTGACGTATCCATATATATCGTATCAGTATGTATTCGGCGTATCCGTATGTATTAGGCATATCCTTATGTATTTGACGTATCCGTATATATCGTATCAGTACGTATTCGGCGTATCCGTATTTATTAAGCGTATCCTTATGTATTTGACGTATCCGTATATATCGTATCAGTATGTATTCGGCGTATCCTTATGTATTAAGCGTATCCTTATGTATTTGACGTATCCGTATATATCGTATCAGTATGTATTAAGCGTATCCGTATGTATTTATCGTATCCGTATGTATTTATCGTATCCGTATGTATTTATCGTATCCGTATGTATTTATCGTATCAGTGTGTATGTATTCTCGTTTTTATTTATTTTATTTGTTTATTACATTTTATTTAGATAGTGTTTATTAATGTTTATGTAAATAAACCGCTGTAGACGGCCGTGCCGTGGCCATTCGATAAACAAATTTTTATTCAATCGCCTCGGTGAAAAGACCCTTTATGTCGAGTTAATGGCGCAAATTAACCGCAAACAGTGGGACAGTGGGTATGAAAACTTATGAAAACTTTAATTTAATTAAAAACATTAAAGGAAAGGAGCGGAGCAGTATACAGTGGCATTGTTTTCTAACCAAAACAATAAACTATACATTATTTCACTTGAGGTCAATTTACGCTGAAGATCATTAGTTTCACTTGCGGTCAATGTGCGCCACTATCTGACACTTTTACACTCGTTGATGCATTTTCATTGTGCCTTCGGCGTATCTAATTAACAAATTATAAACTGTTATTAAATTAATTTATCTTTATTTAAGGCATAATATTCTGTTATAAGCTGTCACCACATTATATGTTAGAATACTAGTGTTATTGCGTTTCACACTGTTGCTTCAGTAAGGTCTTCCACTAAGCTATTGCAGTATAACGGTCTATGATATATGAACTAACAGAATATGGTTGCTGCTGCTGTACAATGTGTGTAGTAAGTCACGTTAGGATTCCATAATAATATTATACAGATTCGCACACAAATGTGAAGGCTTAAATACAGCATTGCATGGATGTTTTAGTTAACTTAACAGTCTATCGCTATGATTTCAAACATGCTTACATTTCAATCATAAACAGTGAGTTATATTTTCTAACAAATTACGAGGTGTTCCTTATTGGTATACTGCTAAGCTGTGTAAAAACTGATAAATCGAATAATTTACATAATGGATTTGGCTTTGATTTGGATATTACTATTGTTTATCTGTACAGACAAAGCAGTCGCATCTGATTGTACCAATGTAACTGTCACGGATTCCAATACACCATACACTTGCGCCACTTCTCGAGGGAAGAATAATATATTTATTTTTGACTTACAAAATAGCGGACTACATCAATCAGTCGCTAGAGTTCATGTCAATAGTACTAATGCTGATTATAGTAGACCAATACTTGTGATTGCTATGCAACACGATGTCATAGAGGCATGGCGACTACCTTTTTCAAGAGAAGATCAGAAATACAATTCAATGGCCAGGACGTTATGCCCAGTTGCAATGGATAACGATGGTAAAAGTGTCCTAAATAACAATACATTAGTTATTGAAGTGTCCACACTATCTGAAAGTGTCATAAATTATAGTATTATGATAGAAATTGTAGATATATTCTCGCTCAGTATGAATCAATCTATATCATCTGTGGCTTCTCCTTCCCAATCACAATTATATTCCTTTCATATACCCAATGACACAGAATACGTCAACGTTAAATTCACCTCAGAAACGCGTATTTGTGCAGATTTCGCAGTGCAGAAATTCTCATGTCCAATCCGCAGTTTCAACAGGACACAAACAGTCACAAAATTGGGATTAATCGCAGTTCGCAGAACTGATTTCGGAAGTCGCTTTTTTATAATCGTCTCCGTGAAGCCTGAAGATAGCGAATGCATGTCACAAGATATGATGAGTGATGTAAACAACAATCGAATCAAGAAGTTCTCAATCAATGTTTATCGAGGTTTGGAGACTTCACAATATGTCACCGGTTCAATTTCTTTGGTTCTTTTCTTAGTAGCATTTTACACTATTACGTTTCTTATTATGATAAATTGGAATTGGGACCAAATTATTGCAAGAGTTTTAAGAAGACAAGGAAAACGAAACATTGATAGTAAAATGGAATCTCTCGGGAATGATGATGTCAGTGTAATTCCTGTAAGACAATCAGATAAACAAAGTAGCCATTCAGAGGGACCTGCAATGCTTAGTATTGATTCACTGACCACCGTCGTACCCTTTATCCAATTGGAGAAGGTCATCCAATCAACTTCGAAATTGGAGCAGCAGAACCAATCAGAGATTGACAGCAACATGACCAACCAATCAGAAATGGATACCAAATTACCAGCCCAATCGGATGCAGCCACCCACCACTCTGTTCAAATAGGAATGCAAACTGGAATCCAATTTAAACTCCAACCAGATGATGAAACAGATAAGAGAGTCTACCGCTCCAAACAAAACCTTACAGTCTCAGATATGTCTCGCAAGGCCTATGAACAAGTGTCGCGAAAGGTTAGCCTCTACCATTGGAACCTAACAACCATTGGCATGTTCTACACCCTCCCTGCCATTCAGTTTGTTATCAACTATCAGCTCCTTTTCAACTCTTTAGGATCACAAGACATATGTTACTATAACTTCCTTTGTTCTCACAGAGTTGGTTTTGTTAGTGCTTTCAATAACATATGGTCGAACATTTCCTACATCGGTTTAGGTGCACTATTTATATGCGTTGTGCGTATTCGACAGTATAGATACCAGTTCAAATCTTCCAATCTGCTAGGTCTCCCGACACACTTTGGTTTAAATTACGCAATAGGTATTGCTATGATTATGGAAGGAGTTCTGAGCTCATGCTTCCATGTCTGCCCCAATACCACTAATTTCCAATTCGATGTTACTTTCATGTACATAATTGGATTCCTGGGGATTCTTAGATTATATCAATCTCGCCATTGTGATTTGAATCCTCAGGCCTACTCTGTTTATTTGGGTATAGCAGTACTAGTAGCCATAACTGTTGTCGGTATGAAATGGACTGCGAGATGGTTTTACATTTTGTTCATGATTATCGTCATTGGGATAACTATAAAGATTACAGGATATTTATACTACATGGGGACAGTAAGGGTGAATAAGGGATGCATTCTTCAGTACTACAATATGTACAAGTCAGGTTTTAAAGATTTTCTGAAACCTAAATACATGGATAGGATGATACTTATACTTTGTGTTGAAGTTGTAAATATTGGCTTATCATTATTCGGTGTCATAAAAGTTCCTGGTGATTTTGGAAGTTTTGTTTTAGCATTAGTTCTCCTGAATTTGCTGGTATATACTGGGTACTATGTTATTATGAAGATCCGTCATAAAGAGCGAATAGGACCAAAGACCAAGGTGTTGATTGCGATTACCATGGTAACATGGGGGGCAGCTATCTACGCATTCCTGGGGAAATCCTCTAATAAGAGAACAACTCCAGCATTGTCACGGGAAACCAATACAGACTGCATCCTCTTCTCATTCTATGACAGACATGATGTCTGGCATTGTTTATCAGCTGTCAGTCTTTTCTTTTCCTTCATTATAGTTCTGATTATAGATGATGAATTGGCAGAAACTCCCAGACATCAAATACGTGTTTTCTGATGCGGAAATTTGATAAATAGGGGGAGGGGGGATTGCAGATAATTAAATCATTCATGTTTGGGGACAAGGGGGAACTAATGATGGAAATCCCACTGGAAATCCCATATTATATTATTAATAAATGGAAAGCGAATGGAACAGGTTATAGTACCATGTTATATATGCTATATATATATACATGTTATAGTACTCCATATGAATATATACATTTTGCATACGTAATCATTCAGTTGTTATTGGCATATATTCTTCCATGAAGTGGAGAGGGTTTCATTTTGATACCGCACCATTGATACTGCTTTATATTAGCAAAAAGGATACATCATATTATGCTTGTTTGTAGTTGAAGTAGGTTTTCCAATATACCTCACCATATTATATATGGAGAAAACATTTATGACCATAATTAAACTATTATATATATATATATACACAATATGATATTATAAATTATATATTGCCGGATTGTTAGTCAGTTATGCCCGTGCTCCACTCGTAACTCTTGAGTCTTATGTCATAAGTCGTTTTCAGATTTTGTCTGAGTTCGTCAAAAGTATAGCTCCCGTGCTCCACTGGTAAGTCATCAAAGTATTTTCTTAGAAAATATAAGATGGGTCTCACATTTTTTCTCTGTACACTATTTTCTGGCTTGCTGCTACCCAAAATTAACCCATCACAGGCCTCTTGCCGGATATAACTCATCAGTCGTATATGTCAAAGATGGAACATGGGACATCACTTTCGACTCATGCATGAGTCGTAACAAACGACTTATGACTTATGGCATACCAGTGGCGACGCTCCCGTTGTAACCAATGTATTTCATAATTTATTTCGACTTAAGACATACGACTTATGACATACGACTTACGAGTTACCAGTTGAGCACAGGCCTTAGACATTTATTCATACTATTGTTTAATTCGATGTATGTGTCAACATGTAACTAATTTTGGTGATATATAATATAGAATAGTAGTAGTAACATCCTAAAATATACTAATTATGTTTTTATTCCAAAATTGGAATACTTGATTTCCACCATTTCAGATCATCATATCAAGTAATGTTAACCCTAAAAGCACTGTTTTCTTGATTCTGTTTTGCTCATGAATTTTGAATTTAATGATTTCCCTATGATATTAGTTACCACCACAGGTGGACTTGTTCTACATGCTTCCTTAGACAAATTCAGACGAGATGAGATATAATCATCAAACAGTTACTACTTGGTTTAGAAGAAGAATGATTGCAATTCGTGCCGCACATTGACACATTTCTAAAAATGCCATAATCAACAAGATACGATATATTTAAGTGTCATATTCGTGATCAGCACTCCAAAAAAATCAAAAATTTCAATAAAGGTCATAAAATTGGCTTGATTGCTTGTTTTTTCGTGCCCCAGGGTGCACATTCAAAATTACAAAAAACAATCTCGAATGTTATATTTGAGTTCTACAATCGTCATCAACATCCAAAAAACGAGATATACCGCAAATAAATTTATTTTAGTTAGTCATAAAAACGTTTGAAAATTTTAGCACGAAAAATACTGGAGATGGGTATCAGAAAGTTACCGTGGCACGAAAACTAACATACTGTAGCTACAGTATATAAATGGCATTTGCGATGTTGGATAGCCCATTAAATTTTTGGAAACTAGTAAAACTTGGTATAGTAAAAGATTAATTGTAGGCTATAAGGCAAGTTTAGAGTCATTATTGTATTGTAGATCATAGAGATAGACTGTTTTGGCAAATACAAATGAATAATTATTAGATATTGAATCCAAAGGAATACAAGTAGACAGAATACACAGATAGAATAGAATACACAGATAGAATAGAATACACAGATAGACGGTTTCGGCACATAAAGGAAACAATAAAACCAAACTTAATGTTTAATTCCAAGTAAAGATAGATAGATGGTTTTGGGATTTACTACTGTATTATTGACAGATGTTGAGATAGACGGTTTTGGCAAAAATATAACTCCTTAGGAGTTCATAATTACGTCTTAAGACTTGGCTAGAAAGATGCGCCTCGTTTTTCTGATTCCAAATATATGCATATGTCATTTTTCAAAAAGATTGAGTTTGACGGTTTTGGCATGTAAGGGCCGATATACAGTATAAACTAACATATGAAAATGTAATTGTTAAAAAATCAAAACGATTAATAAAAGGTCATCTTTATTCCTAATACCAGTCTGGTTATTAAACGATTTAAGCATAAATGCTGTTGGTTTATGGCGATAATCACTAATCAGACTAAGGTTTCATTGCTGCTACAAATGCATGTCATTCGTCAGATAAATAAATATTTTTTATTTTACCAACTTACTGTATGATACTGGGCGTATAATGTAGAGTAAATGTCAACATTTTTTGTGTGATAGTTCTAATGAATTGTTCACGCCGCCAGCCGCCATCATTACCCCGTACGGCATTTTATAAGAATAAAATCACAAGATAAACTACAGTACAACTTTTCTTGGCAACTCCACTACGTATCTAGCGCATTGCCAATACTATCAATGTAATAAAAAAAAAACACTACTTTTAATCATAACAGAAACTCTACTGTACATTATCTATGTACCTGTAGATTAAATATTAAATTAGAGTAAAATAATAATGTTTATTGTAAATATGTAAAATCAAAGTTAATATGATATTATAAAAATAAAAAAAAATTTATAAAAAATAGAAAAAATAATAGTAGTAAGTTTAACATTACTCACTCTTATTGTGTCATCCAAGGCCACATCTAGCACAGCGCATTGCTTAGGAGTTAAATTCTTCTCGTTGTCATGTAACCCGATTTCCCTTGGGTTGTTCAGCGGGGGAAGAACGACGCATTTCTCGAGATTCGATATCACTATCTTCCATAACTCCTTCAGAAGCCGCTTTAATACGGTTTTTTCGCAATTCTGTGAAAAAAATGTGCTATTAATAATAATTTATCTAAATATTAAATTAACTTATTTATTAAAATCCTTCTCTCCACGCTATTTCCATTCCCCCGAATTTGGGTCCCCCCCCCCCCCCCCCCCCGCCTAAAATGTCCTACGTTTAAAACACCAATTCTCTGCCAATACTTGCCTGTCATCAATCCTCAATTGGATTGGGGTGGTGCAGATTAAGAGTGAGGTTGAAGGGGTTGACGGCGGTCTATTGGCGGTTCGGTTAAATTTCTTAAACGCCGATTTTGTGATAGAATCGCTCCATTTTAATTTGTATCCCATAACTGAGCCTCGGGCTGCGCGATGGCCCCACGAACATGTTTCACTCTTGGCTATTATAACTCTGGTTACTCTGTTTAATTTAATTTAATTTAATTTACATACCGGAAAATTTTAATTTTAAAATAAGATACGATATTAAATCATGCAATAGCCTTGAATCTATATGGATAGAACTAGATAACCTATTAATATGTACTTTATATAAACCGCCAAGGACAAAGACAAATAAATTTATTAGCCAATTAGCAGAAGAACTCGAACATGCATTAACTCTAGAACCAAAGATGAAAATACTTATACAAGGAGACTTTAATATAAATTTAATATGTAAAAATCCAAATCCGAGTACTCAGCTATTAGAAGAATTAGCAATATTGTATAATATGTACTTTACAAACAAAAATAAACCTACTCGTATTACAAAAACAACCGCAACGCTCATTGACCTGGTAATGACAAATATTGATAAGAAAATTATACAACAAACTATCATTTTTCCGTGTGAGTTTTCCGATCATGATTATACACTAACAAAATTAAACTACGTAGTTAGAGACAGGATAGAACACAAAAGGCAATGGATAGAATACCGTGATTTTACTAATTTTAGAGAAAGTGAGTTCTTAGCAGAGATTCATAGAATAACATGGGAAAAAATATACTGGGAAACAAATATTAATGTACAGTATGAAATTCTTGAAAATACCATAGAAAAAATACTCGATAAATATGCACCATACAGACGAAAGCTTGATACTGGCCGTCCACGGGAAGCAAATAACAATAAACCTGATTGGTCCCCAGATGAACTAGAGAAACTAAATGCAGATAAGTATTCACATTTTTTAAAATGGAGAAAAACGAAATTAGACGCAGATTATAAAATATATAAAGCCATACGAAATAAATACAACAATCTAAGTAGCAAATTAAAAAATTCGTATATAAAGCAAAAATTTCAGGAAGCAACGGACAGTAAGAAAAGATGGAAATTAATAAATCAAATATTACATAAAAAGGGAAAACTAAATGTTATCTGTAGTTTAAAACACTTAGGAAAGGTAATAACTGACAGCAAGAGAATGGCGGACATATTTAATGATGTTTACATTAATATTGGGAATTTTTATGATGGGGTATCGATATCGCAACAAATAGCACAGTTAAATGTACCTAATAGCAATAATAATAATAATAATAAACCACAATTTTCATTTAGATGTACAAATGACAATGAAATATTATTAATACTTAGTAAGTTAAAAGAAAACAAGTCTAGTGGGCCTTCTAGAATTCCGGTTCGAATAATTAAGAAAATATCTGCAGACATATTAGCACCACTAACATATATTATTAACCAAAGTTTTACCAGATCTGAATTCCCAAATAAGCTTAAATTAGTTGATATAACACCAGTTTTTAAGAAAGGGGACAGTTCGGATCCTGAAAACTACAGACCAGTAGCTGTGACATCACCCTTAACTAAAGTATTTGAACGGGCAATATTTAATCAAATAGTTAGGTACATAGACCACAACAATATGCTTTACTGTAAACAGTTTGGCTTTCGGAAGGGGTACTCTACAGTAGATGCCATAACTTACTTGACTGAATACTGGAGAGAAAAGATAATTAAGGGGGAATACGTACTGTAGCTGTTGCATTCTTGGATCTCAGCAAGGCCTTCAATTCCATAAACAGGGAAATATTATTACACAGACTGACCGACATGGGATTCCACAAAACGGCAATATCATTAATCAGAAGCTATCTCAATCAACGACAACAAAGGGTAAAATTACAAAACACAAAGTCCAACTGGAAAACAGAACTAAGAGGGGTTCCACAGGGTACAATTTTAGGTCCTTTATTATTTACTCTCTATACAAACGACATTCCAAAAAAAATAAGCAGCACCACAGATTTGATACAATATGCGGACGATACAGTTATATTTACAACAGACAAAAATCCAAAAAAAGCATCACAAAAATTGGAACAGGAAGTTATAAAACTAAATGATACATTCAGACTTCACCACCTTAAACTCAATCCATCAAAAACGGAATTCTTACTTTTATCCCCTAAAGAACGAAACACACCTGAACAAATAGAACTAAATGTTGGAACTGCAATACCGATAAACCAATCAAAATCAGTAAAGTACTTAGGAGTAGAAATAGATAACAAATTACAATGGAAGAATTATATAGATAATATAATACAAAAGATGACCTTGAGCATTTCTAGTTTACGCAGTATTAAGGGGCAATTAACTAATAGAACCAAATTAAATATATACAAAGCTCTAACATTACCATATCATAACTACTGTAGTCAATTACTGGTATCATTGCATGGAAAACATGGTTACAAAGACATACTGTATAAATTTGAAAAGGTACAAAATTATGCACTTCGCTTAATATTTGGAAAAAAAAATAAGGGACACGACAGGTACAGAACTTCGACAAAAAGCTAAGGTCCCATTATTATCTGCCCAACGAGAATATTTCGCTTTAATTTATTTTTACAAATACATACATAACATATCTAAGCCCTACCAAAATTTAAACTTACCCTTTCATTCAAATAAAAATCAGAAAATTAACCAACGCACTAACAATATAGTCATACCTAAAACGAAAAACAAACACGGCCATGACAGCCTCATAGTATCTCTCATAAAATTATGGAATAAGCTACCGTTAAATGTATCGGGTGCTGCTTCATTATTAATATTCAAGGCGAAATTATGGAAAATATACCAAACTAAATATGCAAGGGAAGAGGTAACCTAACGGATAGATGCTAATATAAATATAAATTTACATATGTTTTATTCAGTTATTATAATTTGTTTGTGCTATAATTGGTTAGCTTGAATTTAAGTATATTACTTTATAGTAGCTTACATACTGTACGTACAGGTGCTGCGAAGCAACACCTTGGCCCTACGACGCTTATTCATTTTGATTATCAGTCTACTCTTAATGTAGACTGCCTCATGTGTTATTTATCATAACTATGAGTTTTAATGAATAAAAGAGATAAACTTAAACTTAAACTTAAACTTTGGTTACAGGAGGGGACAGTTTATGGTTTTCTGAATCGATCCGAAACCCTTCAAATCCACATAATAATCTTCACAATATTTCGATGAATTTGGATAATTGTTTTGTGTATTACTGATGAGTAATTACAGATTCAATAAAAAAAACAATTGAGAGGATTGCTATTCATCTCATATACATACATTATATTGATATTCATCACGTGCATCATGCGACATATATTTTATCCAGAATATTTCAAATGGTCCAAAGTGCTTTGTTAACCTACATAGATAAACATTATTATTTTTGAAACCCCAATTGGCTTATATGATACTCTACATACTATATGATATTCTTTTTTAATAAAGAAACTCAAATTTTATTATTTTAAAAAACGGCAACTTAATTACACTATTTTACTATTTTTAATATTCTTGTGCTATAGTTTTAATATGGGTTGATATTAATTAGTGCAATAAATAAATTAATTGTTACCCAAACTAAATAAATAAATTTATAAATAAATTGCCTCTCTTTGATAATATTTTTCATTTTGGATATTTTAGGGGTGTAGTAGAAAATAAAGTGTTCCAGGATCTCTGTGTGTGTGTTATCTATACGTCTACAGATTATGATGTTTCATTAAATTTAAAGATAAATTTTCGAGCTTTCATTTGGTATATAACATGTTAATTTTATTGACACCTGATAGAAACTAGAGCTCCTTATTTTATGAAAAAATCATGTTTTAAGGTGTTTTTTTATAGTTTCAAGTAAAATTTAATATCTACAATTAAAGTAGGGGTAAGCAAATTTCCAAGATTCCTTATGAAAATCTCTACATGTAACATTTTATTTCATAAAATTTAATTTAGTAGAAATCTAATCACACTACACCATAGACTCACCTTTTGGCAAGTTTTGGTCACTTATGTGTATATTGCGGCATTGCACCCGAAATAAATTAATAATAAATTACAGATGTCTAATCGTACCGGTAGGTAATATACTACAGCACCACAGAATTCAGAATACAGGCGTACGGTAAGGCAGTAAGGTGTAAGGGATACTACACTGCCTACTTGCTAATACCTGAATACTGTAATTATGGCAGTATGGTGTTATTGGTGTTATAGCTGAAACTGTGAATAAGGTGTTGCGCGAAAAATCCTTGGAGTAGGTCAGTAGGTAGGGTAGGCCTAGCTGCCTAAGTACAGCAGTACAGGTAAGGTACCGGTAGTTAAGCAGTAATGTGTCGGTTACGGTACGCAGCAAACTTCGCTCGCGTCCAATCTGAATGGATAGATATTACAGTAGTAGGAGTAGGTCTATATTATATTATAGTGTATACTGGTATAGCCTTCCACTGTTCCGTTCCACGCTCCACGGCAATTCGGGCTCAAAAATTCAACTAAATTTATTACTGTGAGCTGCTTAGCTTATTTACAGACTTAGACTACTGGATTAGGCCAATAATTTCGAAGTTACTGAGTTAGGCCTACTACAGTAGGTTAGGTACTAAGACAACTGTACCGGTACGGTACTATTAATGACAAAAAACTTTACTTTAATTTTAAGCGTTTGCGGTTCGGTTATAATCCACTAGATGATAGGCAGATGCACTAATAAATAAATATGAGAATATCTACATTACATTATTATAATAGAGGATAAATTCAGCAATTACATCGTCAACAGACCACCTGACTCGGACTACTGGCAGACCGGTATGCGCTATGACTGACACCGGAGACGACCTCTCGCCCGAAGTGTCTGACACATTCCGACAAGGACTACTACAACTGCTCGGCCCGTCGGTAGAGGCGATAGACGGACGAGTTAAACTCGCGCGCGACAGTCAATCTCAACTGCTGCATCGACTCGAGGAAGTCGATCGACAGCTCCGGGAGGTTAAACTCGCGAAATCCGCCCCCATAGACCTCGAACCATACATAAAACGGTTGGGGAACTGCAGGAGGAAAGTTCTCCTCGCTAACAGTATACTTCAGAACGCTCAGGACAGACTGAATAAACTCCACGCTAATGTTGTCCGCGAAACCGAGAGACGAAAAACCTTGAGTAAAAAACTCGAGCAACAAACAGCAGCTGCGGGTCTTATTAATTAATTAATTAATTGGAGACGTTTCGATTAGGCCTAATTTATAACTGATATAAAAATTAGGCGATCATCATAAACTATCATAATTTGGTTTAGATTTAGACCCTTTTGTACTGAAACTAAGATCTCCATCTACAAATGGCCGAACAATTCACTCTCCAGGGCCCCAACCAGGTACAAGTTACCCGCCACTCCTGGGATACTAATAAATATATCATAGACGACCTAGATAGGATTATACGTCTGTGTAAGTCAACATACGGCCCCCGTAGTAACGCGAAACTAATCGGTGTACAAGACGACATCATAGCCTCATCATTCCTACCCACATTAGTCCCTTACATAGAACTAAAGAGTCCAGTCAGTAACATAATTAAATCCACATTAAATGAATTCCTATGGGACGATGGACGCAATTTATTCCTTCACTTTACCTGCCAATTAATTAGAAGAGCCCTAAAAACCGAAATCAACCCAATGTTGATAAAAAATATTTACGAGAGATGCTCAGAAATTATTAATACGGCTGATAAAACAACAACTCGAGAAAATAAGATAAACATTTCATCAACCTCTCAACTTATACAATTCATAAGAAACCTAATAAACACCAAACCGATACCTAGTTTAAACAAAAACGACAACAATTTCCTATCTACTTTGATACTCCAGGGTTTTATATTATCAATACCTTCCGACTCGAATCAACTATCCGTCAACCAACTCTCGGTAAACATACTGACCACAGACTCCTCGGACATCCACACATCCGCGGTACTCCCCGGGTTACTAATACCCATCCCATTGGGAAACAAGGATAAACTCATAGACGAGTTGATTACCAACAAACATCCCATTACCTGTATCGTTTACGACTGTATGTTAAACGAGACTATCCTAGATGGTTTCACTGATAACGCGAACGTCACCCAACAAGGATCCACCACTCTGGAGAATCAACTACAACATCTTTACAACCTACTGTTACAATCGATAACTCGATGTAACATCGACATTGTGTTTTGCCAGAAAGTAATCAGTCCCGATTTACAACATTCCATGAATTCTAGAAAAGTTTTAGCTTTCGAACGTTTAGGTCGAATACAGACTAACCAGCTGCGTAAAGCGTTAGGTTGCGTCGCTCTATCTAACCCGTTAGGTTCAATCCAATCGCGGAATGTCGGACGAATAACGGAAGTTAGTACGACAGAGATGAAGTCTAAGTCTTTCCTGCATATAAAACAGGAATGCAACGTGGCCACTTTGTGTCTAGCGGGTTGGTGCGAACCAGTTGTAGACGAAACTAAACGAATGATCGATTCCGTTGTAGAGACATTAAAGGTTCTATTGGTTAACCCTGAGGTCGTCCCCGGTGCTGGTTGCTACGAGACCGTGCTCATACACCGTGTGGTCTCCTCTTACCGGGCCGCAATCAATCATCCCGGTTGCTCCCGAGGTCACACCGCATCGGGGGTCTCGGCTTTCGTTAACTCGTTGCTCGCTACGCTCTTCGCGTTACACACGGCCACATCTGACGACCGACTATACACCGACACCAACGCCCATCACTGCTGGGCGTCCGACCAATCAGAATGTTGCGTCTGTGGTCGCGTAGATACGAGTAGAACCAGCGGCCAGTTGCGTCAACTGGAATACTTAACGCCCCACGGTCTCGCACAGCTGTCTATGAGTAACTGCGACATTGAAAGTTCTAAAACTCAATTAATTACCGAGAGCAAAGACGAGGAATCATTAATTAGCGATTTAGCTGTTATTCGTCAATCTAGTTTAAATATCGCTGTTGAAACGGCTTGTGCTGTATTATCAATCGGCAATGTTATTAAATGTAATTTTACTTGATTAAATATGTGATACCTGTACAATAAATTAATGTTATTCTTTGTATTTATTTAATTAGATTAATTGACTATAATCATACTTCAGATTTACCCGTTTTAACGAGTTGTTATTCCCTTTCCTCGACCCCAAATACTGAATCACCACTCACAGTGTGTCTAGCCAACTACTGTATAGCGATCCAGAAGATAAGCCAACACAATAATTTGCGCTGAATATTATTGAAACTTAAATTTTTTAGCAATCGCAGAAAGTTAGATTGTTATGATAAAAATGGGTTAAATTATTGTTCTAATGTGTTATAATTAATTATAAACAGTAGTAAGGAAAGCTTGAAAAGTTGCTAATTATATTTTATTTATATTTCACGTCAAGCTACTAATAGTAAAAAACCGTACCGGCAGGTACCGGTATGTACAACAAGTAAAGAAAAATCGACTGCGAGACCCAGACATGCATGTAATCAGTGATCAGCTGACTGCAGACAGCTGATCGGTAGGTTTCGCCTCAATACAGCGGGCTTTCTCAGGATGCTCAAGGTAGCAGGACGACAGTAGAGTGAAGTTCCCAAAGGAGAATAACAGGCAAAGTGTGATGGGGCTGATACATACTAACTAACCACTGGGAAGCAGCACAACAAACTTGCGCCAATCACGTTTCTGTTTGTTGATAACTGGCTGGCGCGTGCGAATATAGTAGCATTTCAAGCTTTTGCCCGAACAGGGCGCAGTGGGTGCCTAGCAATAACTTTGAAATGTTTAAAAAGCTCGCGCCAGTCAGTCAGCCATCGTGTATTGGGCTCGCCGCGGTGCGACATGATGTGTTGGGCACAGTCTTGCCCTGCTCACTCCCGTCATTGGCTGTACCGTCCTGGTGTTGTCTAACGAGTTCAAACAGGTGTTGGGTAGTGTGTCCAACATATCCCCCCTTACAAGAGGGACAGGAGAAAGAATTAACGACGTTAGAAACAAGGATATCAGGGACAGGATGTTTTAATGGTAGGAGCGACTGGCGCAGTTTGGAGGTTGTAAAAACAAACCGAACTGACCGTGTGTAAGACATGGGTATGAGACCACACAACCTTCGAACAAAGAGGTCGGTTGCCCGGCCTCGGTACACAAACTTACAGATAATGGGCGTGGAACTGTCAGCCGGCACGTTGCCATCAAGGTCAATGACCTCAGTGGGAACCACCGTTGGCACTTCAGTCCATGTGTCACTGCCTGTGCACCCCCTATCGGCTTGTACCGCAGTAAGCTCATGTAGGACCATCGCATCCGTATATTGGTTATTGTGAAGAATATACTTCCCTCCCCCAAAAGCAGTATTGAGTTGGGATAACCATCCCTAGACCTACCCTTACTGACGTTAAATATACGATGGAACATACCACGAACCACACCGCGTTTGTATGACTCAGGACAGTACTGTAGCATTCAGGACGAGCCCAGTATCTGTAGGCTTGCGGTACCAAACAGTTGAAAGTGCGTGACTCGTACGTGTCACAACCATATCGAGAAAGGACAACCGACCCTGTTCCTCCAACTCAAGTGTAAACTTGAGATTCGGATGGAGGTCATTGACCTCCCTCAACTTCTCAGTGGGGTCGTTACTTCCAACACTGAACACGTCATCGACGTACCTCGTACTGAGCCTGGTCCCCACTGTGATCTGCTCGCCTAACTGTGAGAGAAAGATGTTGGCGAGTATGGGACCCAAAGGGGACCCCATAGCGACACCATCTTTCTGACAGACGTACTGTATAGTTGCCATGGTGATCTAGGAATATAACATCCTTGGTAGCCAACAGCATCAGACGAATAAATTGGTCCTTGCTGATTGGCTGGGTGTCAGGATGTTGCTCATACAGTAGATCAGCAGAGACCTGCACCGCTTCCCTCAGTGGGACGTTAGTGAATAAACTCACAACGTCCAGTGAGTAGAGACGGTCCGTGGGTTCTACATCCAGTTCAGCGAGAATTCTGGCAGCTCCAGCACTGTTAGTCGATATCTTTCCTTCGGGCAGCGCGTCCAACATATCTCTGAGGAACTCAGCGATAGGATGGTAAATGCTGCCGGGCATGGAGGTTATTGGACGTAGGGGCCTGTCAGCCCGAGCGAGGTATGACTCCTTCCTCAGCACACAGAATCCATTCCCCTTGTCGAACGGCACAGCAATCAATCCCTGGTGCTTCAGGTAACGCGCCGTTGTAGCGACAGCATCAGATTGCCGCTGGAGGCGCATCAACCTGGCGTATAATTCTGGGAATGGTGGGACACACTTACTCTGTCAGCATCAGTGGTGTGGGTGAAATCCACCTGTGTGTAGAAGAGTGCGGTGTCAAACTTGGTTTTGACCGGATTCTTGGCCCCAAGTCTGAGCACCGACTCCACATCTCAGGCAACGCTATCCAGTCTTCACACCGGACTGTGCCTTTGACATTAAGTAAGGGAGTCCCTAGGCTCCCTGCCCACCACCTAATCTTCTCGTCATGGTCAGCCCTCCTCTGCTCTAGTTTACCCTCGCACCAGGTATTTGCCTGGCGGACTGCATGCTCGAGCAGGTTCGGGTCAGCTAGACGAACGGCAATGTGATGCTGGGTTCCCTCTACTCGGGCTTCCGCTGCCTTCAGTTCCGTAATTATAAACACTGAGAATAAAGAGGAATACTGCTCATTATAATTAAGATTCAAATAAAGCAACTCAATCTCATTCCCATAGTTTTATTTTCTCACTACTTAGTATCACTTTCCTACACTTGGCCTACCACTAACCTCTTTGGCGCCTTCTTTGCTACCAATTATAGACCCACTTCACTCACCTCAGCGAACATGGATAGTTTCCCATCCAACAGATCCATTAGAGGCCGCAACACATTATCCGAACATTGAGCTACCTCGTTTTTAACCTCGGGTTTGTTCAGCTGAATGTTCCCAGAGCCCTTTATCCCGTGTAAGAGCTTGGACAGCTCCATAACCGTTTTACGTATCTGAATTTCCATGCTAAGGAAAGACGAGTAGTGGGATAAAATTATGCCCAGATATTTTTACGCTTCTTTTTATATTAATCTTTATCTTCCTATACTAAACCGATATATTATAATTTTGAGTCGGAATGTTAAATAATGGCACATAACACCAAAAGTTAGATTGTATTGCGGGAAAAATCATTGGAGCAAAAACCAGACCTACCGATATGTAATGTCGCCTTACCTCTTAGCGAATACGGCAGCTAGTTGGTTGAGCAGTTCGTGGAGGTATTTCTGTAAATCCTGTAGGATAGCCGACGCCTGTCTGTCTACGCGGTCCCCACCCATCCCATCGTAAACCTTCTCTAACTGAATCCGCAGTTGTTGGATGTTGTTCATTACTATGCAGGCCTAGTAGGAGAAGGGGGGCAGTTCATTACAATGGGGGCCTGTGGGAGAAGGTGGTAGTTCATTACAATGTGGGCTTGTATGAGAAGGGGGGAGTTCATTACAATGGGGGCCTGTAGGAGAAGGTGGTAGTTCATTACAATGTGGGCTTGTATGAGAAGGGGGAGTTCATTACAATGGGGGCCTGTAGGAGAAGGTGGTAGTTCATTACAATGGGGGCCTGTAGGAGAAGGTGGTAGTTCATTACAATGGGGGCCTGTGGGAGAAGGTGGTAGTTCATTACAATAGGGGCCTGTGGGAGAAGGTGGTAGTTCATTACAATGCGGGCTTGTAGGAGAAGGGGGGAGTTCATTACAATGGGGGCCTGTAGGAGAAGGTGGTAGTTCATTACAATGGGGGCCTATGGGTGAAGGGGGGAGTTCATTACAATGTGGGCTTGTATGAGAAGGGGGGAGTTCATTACAATGGGGGCCTGTAGGAGAAGGTGGTAGTTCATTACAATGTGGGCTTGTATGAGAAGGGGGAGTTCATTACAATGGGGGCCTGTAGGAGAAGGTGGTAGTTCATTACAATGGGGGCCTGTAGGAGAAGGTGGTAGTTCATTACAATGGGGGTCTGTGGGAGAAGGTGGTAGTTCATTACAATAGGGGCCTGTGGGAGAAGGTGGTAGTTCATTACAATGCGGGCTTGTAGGAGAAGGGGGGAGTTCATTACAATGGGGGCCTGTAGGAGAAGGTGGTAGTTCATTACAATGGGGGCCTATGGGTGAAGGGGGGAGTTCATTACACTGGGGGTCTGTGTGAGAAGGTGGTAGTTCATTACAATGGGGGCCTGTAGGAGAAGGTGGTAGTTCATTACAATGGGGGTCTGTGAGAGAAGGGGGTAGTTCATTACAATGGGGGCCTGTAGGAGAAGGTGGTAGTTCATTACAATGGGGGCCTGTCGGAGAAGGTGGTAGTTCATTACATTGGGGGTCTGTGAGAGAAGGTGTTAGTTCATTACAATGTGGGCCTGTGGGAGAAGGTGGTAGTTCATTACAATGGGGGCCTGTGGGAGAAGGTGGTAGTTCATTACAATGGGGGCCTGTGTGAGAAGGTGGTAGTTCATTACAATGGGGGCCTGTAGGAGAAGGTGGTAGTTCATTACAATGGGGGTCTGTGGGAGAAGGTGGTAGTTCATTACAATGGGGGCCTGTGTGAGAAGGTGGTAGTTCATTACAATGGGGGCCTGTATGAGAAGGTGGTAGTTTATTACAATGGGAGCCTGTAGGAAAAGGTGGTAGTTCATTACAATGTGGGCCTGTGGGAGAAGGTGGTAGTTCATTACAATGGGGGCCTGTGGGAGAAGGTGTTAGTTCATTACAATGGGGGCCTGTGAGAGAAGGTGGTAGTTCATTACAATGGGGGCCTGTGGGAGAAGGTGGTAGTTCATTACAATGCGGGCTTGTAGGAGAAGGGGGGAGTTCATTACAATGGGGGCCTGTAGGAGAAGGTGGTAGTTCATTACAATGGGGGCCTATGGGTGAAGGGGGGGA
The DNA here is from genome assembly GCA_032718475.1 of Nemertoderma westbladi. NCBI lineage: Eukaryota > Metazoa > Xenacoelomorpha > Nemertodermatida > Nemertodermatidae > Nemertoderma > Nemertoderma westbladi. The sequence goes on along the minus strand of JAUCBJ010004891.1, from coordinate 5,836 downwards.
GTTCATTACAATGGGGGCCTGTGAGAGAAGGTGGTAGTTCATTACATTGGGGGCCTGTGGGAGAAGGTGTTAGTTCATTACAATGGCATTACAATGGGGACCTGTGGGAGAAGGTGGTAGTTCATTACAATAGGGCCTGTAGGAGAAGGGGGGCAGTTCATTACAACGGGAGCCTGTGGGAGAAGGTGTTAGTTCATTACAATGGGGGCCTGTAGAAGGGGGCAGTTAATCACAATGGGAGGGCCTATGGGAGAAGGTGGTAGTTCATTACGATGGGGGCTTGTGGGAGAAGGTGGTAGTTCATTACAATGGGGGCCTGTGAGAGAAGGTGGTAGTTCATTACAATGGGGACCTGTGGGAGAAGGTGGTAGTTCATTACAATGGGGCCTGTAGAAGAAGGGGGTAGTTCATTACAATGGGGGCCTATGGGAGAAGGTGGTAGTTCATTACAATGGGGGCCTGTGGGAGAAGGTGGTAGTTCATAACAATGGGGGCCTGTGGGAGAAGGTGGTAGTTCATTACAATGGGGGCCTGTGGGAGAAGGTGGTAGTTCATTACAATGGGGGCCTGTGGGAGAAGGTGGTAGTTCATTACAATGGGGCCTGTAGAAGATGGGGGTAGTTCATTACAATGGGGGCCTGTGGGAGAAGGGGGTAGTTCATTACAATGGGGGCCTGTGGGAGAATGTGGTAGTTCATTACAATGGGGCCTGTAGGAGAAGGGGGTAGTTCATTACAATGGGGGTCTGTGGGAGAAGGTGGTAGTTCATTACAATGGGGGCCTTGGGGAGAAGGTGGTAGTTCATTACAATGGGGGCCTGTGGGAGAAGGTGGTAGTTCATTACAATGGGGGCCTGTGGGAGAAGGTGGTAGTTCATTACAATGGGGGCCTGTGAGGAGAAGGTGGTAGTTCATTACAATGGGGGCCTGTGGGAGAAGGTGGTAGTTCATTATAATGGGGGCTTGTATGAGAAGGGGATTGTTCATTACAACGGGGGCCTGTGAGAGAAGGTGGTAGTTCATTACAATGGGGGCCTGTGGGAGAAGGTGGTAGTTCATTACAATGGGGGCCTGTGTGAGAAGGTGGTAGTTCATTACAATGTGGTCTTGTATGAGAAGGGGGTAGTTCATTACAATGGGGGCCTGTGGGAGAAGGTGGTAGTTCATTATAATGGTGGCTTGTATGAGAAGGGGGTAGTTCATTACAATGGGGGCCTGTGAGAGAAGGTGGTAGTTCATTACAATGGGGGCCTGTGGGAGAAGGTGGTAGTTCATTACAATGGGGGCCTGTGGGAGAAGGTGGTAGTTCATTACAATGGGGGTCTGTGGGAGAAGGTGTTTGTTCATTACAATGGGGGCCTGTGAGAGAAGGTGGTAGTTCATTACAATGGGGGCCTGTGGGAGAAGGTTTTTAGTTCATTACAATGGGGGCCTGTGGGAGAAGGTGGTAGTTCATTACAATGGGGGCCTGTGAGGGAAGGTGGTAGTTTATTACAATGGGGGCCTGTAGGAAAAGGTGGTAGTTCATTACAATGTGGGCCTGTGGGAGAAGGTGGTAGTTCATTAAAATGGGGGCCTGTGGGAGAAGGTGATAGTTCATTACAATGGGGGCTTGTATGAGAAGGGGATAGTTCATTACAATGGGGCCTGTAGGAAAAGGTGGTAGTTCATTACAATGTGGGCCTGTGGGAGAAGGTGGTAGTTCATTACAATGGGGGCCTGTGGGAGAAGGTGGTAGTTCATTACAATGTGGGCTTGTATGAGAAGGGGATTGTTCATTACAATGGGGGCCTGTAGGAGAATGTGGTAGTTCATTACAATGTGGGCTTGTATGAGAAGGGGGTTGTTCATTACAATGGGGGCTTGTGGGAGAAGGTGGTAGTTCATTACAGTGGGGGCCTGTAGGAGAAGGTGGTAGTTCATTACAATGTGGGCTTGTATGAGAAGGGGATTGTTCATTACAATGGGGGCCTGTAGGAGAAGGTGGTAGTTCATTACAATGTGGTCTTGTATGAGAAGGGGGTAGTTCATTACTATGGGGGCCTGTGAGAGAAGGTGGTAGTTCATTACAATGGGGGCCTGTGGGAGAAGGTGGTAGTTCATTACAATGGGGGCCTGTGAGAGAAGGTGGTAGTTCATTACAATGTGGTCTTGTATGAGAAGGGGGTAGTTCATTACAATGGGGGCCTGTGAGAGAAGGTGGTAGTTCATTACAATGGGGGCCTGTGGGAGAAGGTGGTAGTTCATTACAATGGGGGCCTGTAGGAGAAGGTGGTAGTTCATTACAATGTGGTCTTGTATGAGAAGGGGGTAGTTCATTACAATGTGGGCTTGTATGAGAAGGGGGTTGTTCATTACAATGGGGGCCTGTAGGAGAAGGTGGTAGTTCATTACAATGTGGGCCTGTAGGAGAAGGTGGTAGTTCATTACAATGGGGGCCTGTGAGAGAAGGTGGTAGTTCATTACAATGTGGGCTTGTATGAGAAGGGGGTTGTTCATTACAATGGGGGCCTGTAGGAGAAGGTGGTAGTTCATTACAATGGGGGCCTGTAGGAGAAGGTGGTAGTTCATTACAATGTGGGCTTGTATGAGAAGGTGGTAGTTCATTACAATGGCGGCCTGTAGGAGAAGGAAATTCATTACAATGTGGGCTTGTATGAGAAGGGGGTTGTTCATTACAATGGGGGCCTTTAGGAGAAGGTAGTTCATTACAATGGGGGCTTGTATGAGAAAGGGGTTTTTCATTACAATGGCGGCCTGTAGGAGAAGGAAATTCATTACAATGTGGGCTTGTATGAGAAGGGGGTTGTTCATTACAATGGGGGCCTTTAGGAGAAGGTAGTTCATTACAATGGGGGCCTGTAGGAGAAGGTGGTAGTTCATTACAATGTGGGCTTGTATGAGAAGGGGGTTGTTCATTACAATGGGGGCCTGTAGGAGAAGGTGGTAGTTCATTACAATGTGGGCTTGTATGAGAAGGTGGTAGTTCATTACAATGTGGGCTTGTATGAGAAAGGGGTTGTTCATTACAATGGCGGCCTGTAGGAGAAGGAAATTCATTACAATGTGGGCTTGTATGAGAAGGGGGTTGTTCATTACAATGGGGGCCTTTAGGAGAAGGTGGTAGTTCATTACAATGTGGGCTTGTGTGAGAAGGGGGTTGTTCATTACAATGGGGGCCTGTAGGAGAAGGTGGTAGTTCATTACAATGTGGGCTTGTATGAGAAGGGGGTTGTTCATTACAATGGGGGCCTGTAGGAGAAGGTGGTAGTTAATTACAATGTGGGCTTGTATGAGAAGGGGGTAGTTCATTACAATGGGGGCCTGTGGGAGAAGGTGGTAGTTCATTACAAATTTGGGGCCTGGGGGAGAAGGGGAGTAGTTCATTACAATGTGGGCCTGTGGGAGAAGGTGGTAGTTCATTACAATGGGGGCCTATACATGAGAAGGGGGTAGTTCAAAGGAATCATTACACACTGTAGGCCTGTAGGACTTGATATTATATTTAATAACTTACTGTTTTCTGTGTTCCTGTAACGTTTGGGAACTCTTTCTTCGTGAGTTCTGCGTACTTATTGAGAACTTTACTGAGTGTCTGACTGAATCGCAACATGTACATGTTCTGTACCTGCGGGTCTGGACACTCTAGTTTACGAATTATGTCGAAACTTTGGTTTAGATGTGCAAAAATATCGACGACGGAACACGAGAATAGGGCGTGGTTAGAACTACGCTGGAACTGCAATATAAAATATAAGATTAAAATTTTTTTTTTAACTTTACAAGCCTCATTTATTCACAAAACTAAACAGTCAATTTAAATAGTTAATTACTATATTTACTATAGTGTGCTAGTGTAATTTATGTATACACTACATAAATTACACTAGTACCAAATGTATACAGTACCGGTACAAACCAATTATTTTAATTTTAAATATCGCATTAAATTCACAGTTACACACTAAATGCACTTAGATAATTTCTTAATGAGATCCATTAGTTTGCTGATGACGCGATTTTATGACATACGTATTCGACTTATATTTTAATATTGGATACATATTGAATAGATATTGAATACAGCATTTGTCAACATAAAGTATCTTGCATATAATATTAATAAGGATTATTTATTGACATCGCAATGGATTTGAAGTGAGATAGACTTCATAGTGGGTGATGAGTCAGATTTGTTAATTTCGCTTTGTTTAAAATAAAAAATTCAAATTTTACAGATTTGGAATACCAAAATCAACATTTCGATCGGAATCCATATTTTGTTAAGAATAACTGCGTTGTTAAAACTGGAACAATATTGAATACATAACAAATGTTTTATTCATTGTGGAAGAACTGGTGTTATCTTCTCGTTCCATCGTGGAAAGGAAAAGAAATTGACGGAAGTGAAAAAAACTTTTTTTCTCTCAGTGTGGATTATTTTATTTAATTCTAAAATTATTACTTGTTTTGGTAATCTCATCAATAGAGAGCTTGCTGGAGGTAATAAAATTCTAGAACATTTTAGTTTAGTAACAAGTTATCTGTTATTGTATGATATAGTAGTAGTGGGTATTACTAAAACACCGATTAACTAAGTTGGGACCGATTTTACTGTAGTTAAAGTTTAGGTTATGGAAGGTTTTGGTCAATTACAGTTGAGGGTTGAGGGGATTTTTTAATTTTGTAATTAACAAATAAATGAATCCTTTAATTAACACCAAATTTATGGAACTCACATAATCACATATACGTATCCCTACACCTATTTATTTACTCCCAAAATCTTTTTATCCGTCCATCAGACTATATCTACTAAGCAAATACTTTTTATCCCTGTATCCGACTTTATTTATAATATAATACGTAATAATATATATTTATTATGCGCCTTTACGCGATGTTCTAGGCGCTTTGGTACAAAGAAAGTATGAACATCAATATACGTAGAATAAATACACCATACATACAGACTAATGTAATGATTGCATAAAAACTGACTGTAATATAAAATATTTAATGAATTGCACTAGATTTGCAGTAAAAATATGTAGTTCATAATAAAATCGTTACGAAATTGAGATTTTAGTATATTCCATAATATGGGTATTAAAAACATACATGAGAGCATAAAATACAGACATTACAGCAATCTTAAAGTTGATTTCTCCTGTCTGATTTATAGGCCTACACCAAATCCTTTTTACCACTGTATCCGACTTTATTTATACACCAAATACTTTTTACCACTGTATTCGACTTTATTTATACACCAAATCCTTTTTACCCCTGTATCCGACTTTATTTACTCACCAAATCCTTTTTATCCCTCTCGAAGGCGCCTATATTGAACTCCATGGAGAGTTGTTCGTTTTCGTCCAGCCAGTTCAAGACGAACGGCTCAAACCATTTGGCGTAGGGCGGCACCTGATCCTTCAACTGGGGTAACTTCCTGGCGTACTGGTTGAAAAACCACTTGACTTTAAAGTGAAGGTTCATGTAGTCGGCACTGCCGCAAAGTTTGTGACTTTCGTGTTCTAAAATAAAAAATAATTAGCTATCATAAGAGGTGTACTGAAATAGAGGCTATTGTGGCTGAGTAATAAATAGAAGGTTAATTGTTCCAAGATAGGAAAATAATTTGACATTTTAATTTATTGGTTAGGTCCAGTCAAGCCCAATCAGATTGTGGGGGGGGGGGGGGGGGGAATTCATCCCTCTCCAGGGAAAAATCGACGCAAATAACAGCTGATTACTCTCAAAAATAAAACTGCAACATGTTCTATTGACTTTCTTTTATTGTTTTGGTTAGAAGAAACGCGCCACGGTAACCTGCT
>JAUCBJ010004890.1:0-37657 GCA_032718475.1 Nemertoderma westbladi | reverse complement strand
CAATTTGGCAAAACACCATAAGTCCAAATTTTTACAAAAAGCATGCAAAATTTATCAATTACTATAGCCAAGGTGTATCGTGTAATTCATCTGCCTAAACCAGCGGGACTCGTATCTGAATCCCCCGAGGACATATCGGCCCTTTCAGAGGATCCCAAGTAAGACAATCAATGCGTGGCCACCTAACAGTGTTCGCTTCTTACTGTCTTGGATTTAATAGACAAAGGTTATTGATACATAATAGATATGCTGAGATAAATTAATAATATACGACTTCATTATAATGAGAAACTGATATTATTTAGGGGAGTTTTTATTAACTGCGATAATTATTGATATGTAAGAGAGATGTAATGCCCTGGAAAATAGTGTCATTTAATGAGTTGAGAAACTGATGTGATACTTTATATTACTCTACTCTAACTCTACTATGTGTTTGATGCAGAATTAAGAGATTCATATTCAGTTACTACAGTATAGTTACTGTACTACCGTAATCCTGAGTTACCGGTACGTTTAACCCTATCTGGCCCGGGTTATTTTACTACTGTACTTAATTGGCCCGGTTCCGGGGGATCATTTTAGAAATTGTTTAGCTCTAGGCTCAAAAATTACAATTTTGATGGAATAAGGGTTTTCGAGGAATAAGGGATTTCGTTTTGATCACTATAAAACTTGTTAAAAATATTTTCTGGCAAAGCAACCATCATTTTGGTTCGAGGAATAAGGGATTTCGTTTTGATCACTATAAAACTTGTTAAAAATATTTTCTGGCAAAGCAACCATCATTTTGGGTGCTATTTTGGTCCCCCAGGACGATTGCATCCTTAAATGTTAGAGCTCTAACGGTCGAAGAAAACTTTATTTCTACTTGTTTACAAGTGTTGATCCACTGTTGGAAAGCATCTTAAAATAATAATTGGTAATAATGTTTAAAAAATATATAACTGTTTTTTAAATAAATATTATTTATAAATTTATTATTATAAATTTAACAAACTAATTGCAACTATCAAACTAGTTAGGAACCTGCTAATTCCGGTAAAATTCCGGCCGGAATTGACAACATTCCGGCAATTCCGGCCGGAACCGGAATCGGGCAAAAACCGCCGGAATTCCGACCGGAACGGAATTCCGGGACATCCCTAATTTGGACATTGGTTTTATAACTTGCCAGATCTGCTAGTTTGAATGCAGATATGGACTTCAGCCTGTTTTCATGGAAACGAAACGACTTTTGTTCAGCATTCTCTTCCCACAGTACCATTAACTCAATTTTGCCAAAATGTGGACATGGCTGGTTAGGGTTCTATGGGGTAGAAATACAGTTTTTGTGATAGAGTTAGAATTAAACAAACAAATATATACAAATTAAAATGGAGCAATTTGTATCTCATTACTGAGCCTCGTGCTGCGCGAAGGTCCCACGAACGTGTAGCTAAATAAGTACCAGAAAGCAGTGGTTGTGGTTCTTTATAATAAATTAATTAACACCAAAGTTAGTTATGTAGAAATAATATAGAATAGTTTGCAAATGAAACAACGCGATAAGTTTTAAGTTTTTTCATCCAACGATTTTATTAAGCAGGTTAATACGAAACGAACACGAACTAACATAAAACTTGGAACACAATTCAAATTTTTACTACATTCTAATACATGCGTTTGAAACAGCTGCTGATAAAAATATAAGGAAATGTAGAGAAAATAAAAGCTTTTCTTTGTGAGACAATACATTGATATAAATTAATTATCTGCGTTTCTTACTGAGACTTTCCCCATCTGTACTCCGCATATCAATAATCTTTTGTATTTGCTTTAACTCCCTGTCCAGTTTAGATTTCTCGTCTTTCGGTAGATTTCGCTTGGTTTTCCTTCCACTATCCATCTTTATACCGAACTGGAAGGCGGCCTTGGGGAGCACCTCCTTGCTCCCCATGTAGGAGCTGTACTCCTCGGTCGTCTCGAAGTCCCAACGACCAATAGGGCCCTTCCTCTTACCCTGATCCATCTTACTGAAGTCGTCGTCGTCATCATCGGAATCATGCAACCCCGTCTCGTAGAAACTCGGGTAACACTCCATGTAACTGTCCGCGGCTTTCTTCCCACTCGTTTGGGGTTTACCAGGAGCGACTCCCAGCTGTGCCAGTCTGTCTGGGTGTATGTTTTTAGTCCCGAGTCTGGAGGCTTCCTGCTTCCGCACTGCGTCGGTCCAGGCCTCGTTAAAGTCCTTCATACGATCTTTCTCGCTATCCGCCGCACCGACAACACCGACAGGAGCCGTAAAATATGATTTACCCGGACGTTTAGGGGGTTTATTAACTTCCTCCGTATCTTCAAAGATTCTTCCGGAATCAACTGTTTTCTTGTGTCTTTTCCCTTTTTTTCCTTTCTTCCCGTCCGATCTGAAGGAGCCGAGGATCTGTGTGAGTTTGTTGATGACGATCTCGTTGGTGGTCAGCGTCGTGTGGGACTCCAGGGTGGGGCAGTCCGCTTTGGAGCGGATCACCGTGGTCGGAATGTCGCCAACCTCCTCGCCAACCTCGTCGTCCTCCTCGAGGTTCACCACGTAGGCCATTCGACCCGGGAGGAACAACTCGTTCCGTTGAGGAACACTGCGTTCCTCCGAGGAGAACACCGCGCGGAATATGTTCCGTGCCAACTTGGTACGGAACTCTATTGATTCCTCGCTCACCGCCCCCTCCTGCAGGGAAGGAAAGTTTAAATAATACATAAGTAGTATTAGAATAATTATTTTATTATAATAAATAAAAGGTTAAGACCCCTAGAACCCTTCCTATAATAAATATATAATAACAAACACCTCGAAAAAGATTGAGATTCAAATAACTTCCCAAACCGACAGATAAACAAACACACAAACATAAGAAACGCAATGCGACAGAAGAGGGAAAAATAATAATAACAGCATTATAATTTGAACTGTAGGCATGGCCTGGCCTAGTGAAATGAAATTCTAACTAAATTAAACGGTTAACTGAAACCTTTTATGGGTTGAAAAAAATCCATATAATAGCATGGCTAGTGTCTCAGGAAGCTTTGGGAGAACGTACCGGTACCGAAGGTAGCTTACCCACATGCCACATGTAAAAATTCGTGGTCCATTCTCCATGGTACCGGTACCGGACAGGGAACTAACAAGAGCCTAACTCAATAATTAAGCTCACTAAATAACCTGAGAGGAATCGTTCTTCTTCAACTTTCTATTCATCATCCTCGAGAGTTCGTGACTTTCCTTCTCCTTGCTCGATATTTCACTCCGAACCTTCTGTAACAACGCGTAATCCAACCCTTTTACCAGATGAGTATGCTCCATGTCACCCCCGAGGAACTTACTCTCCTGGATCTGTTTGCGACGTAGCTCTGCGGCGGTGTTGTTGTCCGACATTGTGGGAGCGACGGACCGGTAATTGGCCACCGAACCCAACCCTTCGGTCCCCTCGTAATCCACATTCTGGCCATCCCGTCGCTCTCTGGCGCGGTCCCGGTACTTCCGCTCTAACTCCGCTTGTCTCTCTTCCTCCTGCCGTTTTAGTTTTGCGTAAAATTGTTTACGTTTCCGTCGGGCGGTTGCTTTGTCGTCATGGCGACTAGCCGGCGCGTTGTATGGGTCTTCCGGCAGCGGGGTTCGCCGCGGCGGAGGGGCCGGAGTTGTACCGCTCGATCGAGTCGACATGAGGATCGTTCGGAAGTCCGCGTTGCTAAGGCGGTTGTCTCCGTCGTCAATGGGATGGTCGAAGGCCGGGGGTTTCATTCCGGGAGGGAGTTCCGGGTTGGATAAGCCAACCTCGTCTAAGTCATCCATTGTAAAGCCTGAAAGCTGTAAACAGGTAAAGGTAAACTTTGCTAAACCTTGTGTTGCTCTTTATTGCATATTGTTTATGTTTAACAAGTTAAATTAAATAAATTGGAACCCATAACCCATAATACAGTAATAGCCTACAGTGTAATATAACAAGTTAAATACCGGCACCTGTCAGCCTGTAATTTGGACCTACGGCTGTACGGTGAGACAGTACAGCATTATTACTGTATTAATTAGTAAATACTGAAATACTGTACCTTCCATTTGACACTAAGTGCTAAGCAGCTAAGGCAAGGGGCGCTTCGGAATGGTACGTACCACAGTACCAAGGACTACTTAGTTCTGCCAGTCCTGTCTGCCTGTAGTAGAGTAGTCCTTGCCTTGGTACGTACCGTACTAAAACAGTAAAAGGTATACCGACCTATACAGCTATACCATACCAAGCTATTCCTGTATTCCGACCTATACCAGTATACCGATCTTGGATCTATACCAAGCTATACCTGTATACCGACCTATAAAATGGCTACTAAAAGGTATACCGAGACCGACCTATACTGAGCTATAACAATACAATACAGGGCATTATACTGACTTCTGGTCCGCGGACCGAGGTACCCAAATTGCAGATTTTAGTTATGTAATATTAACAGTACATTTTTTATTTTTATTTATTTAAAACACTCAGTTTAATTTTAAAGAATAAAATATAAACAGGGGGAACACCACCTAGGTACAAATACCTAATTAGAAGTTATAATTAGATATATAAAATTACACTTACAGGTGGATAAAATACACATTTAAGTAGAAGGGCAAAGGCAACAGATAGAGGGATAAACGCTAAAATACAAACAACAACAATAAAACTACAAGAATGACCAACGAAATAAAACCATGTAAACAGAGATTATATCATCAAGTAAAAAAAACATAATTTGTTGATCCTTATTATAAAAATGACAAAAATATTAAAAACTATTTGGTAGATTAAATATAAATAAAAACAAATAAAAAATATATGTGGTTAATTTAAAAATCTGTTAAAATGACAATATGGCAATAGATCAACATCTTTCAATTTATCAGTAAAAATATTTACATTTGCAGAAATGACAATTTCTTCGGGTAAGGAATTCCAAATATCTACAGTTCTGTTTGAAAAAGAGTTTTTTACAATTTGTAGACGGCAAAACGATTTGAAAAGCTTACGGTTATGGCCTCTATTTCTAATATTGGTACTTAAAGTGAAAAAGTCATTAAAATTTAGATCAACATCATTATGAAAAATACTATACACCATTTTTAAATCATAAATATGCCTACGTACTTCTAGAGGTTGTAGCTTAAGAAAATTAATTCTCTCCATGTAACTACGGCTGCCGAGGTTACAGCGCTTAAAAAGACGCCGGGTGAAGTAACGCTGAACCCGTTCGATTAAATCAATACTACCTAACGTAAATGGAGAGCAAACGGCAGTACAATATTCTAGTAATGGTCTGGCATATGACTTATACGCTGTACAAATGGCTTTCAGGTTACCGGTATAAAAACACTTAAATAAAATATTCACTACTCTATACGCCTTCTTTACTTGTTCACGGTAGTGAAGATCAAATTTCAAATCATGATTCACAATTACACCAAGATCTCTACAAAAGTCATCATTTTTTATAAGGTTACCATTAAGAAAGTATTGCACAGGTGACACCTTTATACAAGTTGTAGATAAATGAACTACTGAACATTTGTGTGCAGCTATCTTGACCTGCCACTCATTTGCCCAAGTCTCTAGTGATTTGAGAGCTTCTGCCAATGAATGGATGTCTGATGATTTGCTGTACAACTTGAGATCGTCAGCGAATAAATTACAACAGGTGCCGGTACCTATAATATCAGGTAAATCATTAACATAGAGTAAAAATAATAATGGCCCTAAAACGCTTCCTTGAATTGTACCTGATATAACTTTGCTTACGACAGAAATAGTATTACCAACCAAGACTTGTTGGGTACGATTACATAGAAAAGCACCAATCCACAATAACAAGTGACCCGAGATACCGTAGCTAGCAAGTTTAGCCAAAAGTTTACAGTGAACGACAGAATCAAACGCCTTGGCGAAATCTATGTATATAACGTCTATAGAGCTGCGACTGTCAAGCAGCTTAAACCATTTATTAGTACTGTCAAGCAATTGAGTACAAGTACTGCGACGTTTCATAAATCCATGTTGCGACTTACTAATAATATTATGCAACCTTAGGTACAATAATACATCATTTTTGATACATAACTCCATTATTTTACATGTTACACATGTAAGCGAAATGGGGCGGTAGTTATACGGATTAGTGTGGCTGCCCTTCTTAAAGAGGGGGATAATGTTAGCAGTGAGCCATATAGAGGGTAAAGCGTGAGATTCAAATGATACTTTAAATAAAATAGACAACGGAACAGATAAACATTTAGGTAGTTTCGCAAAAATAAAACTGGGAAAACCATCTGGAGTTTTTCCACATTTAGCCTTAATATTCTTAAGTACAGAATAAACAGCACCAGGGGAAAAATCTACAGTGGAAATGTGTACACCATTAGCTACTCTACGGTTAAAAATAGGCATTGATTCATTATCCTTTGTAAAATTCTCAGAAAAAACTTCAGAAAATATATGTGCTTTAGTAGTGTCATCAATTATTACTTTGCCATTCATTTTAAACGCAGATATACCCGATCTGACTTTACGTTTGCTATTAACATAAGTAAAAATAGCGTTAGGCTTGCCAGATGTTAATATTTTGTTTTCACGTGCACAAGCCACTCTAAAGATGCCTTTAGAAACGGCCTTGGCACATTTCTTATACTCCTCTTGGCCGTTTTCTGTGTGGCGACGACGCCATAACAATTTCTTTCGCTTTTGTAATTTCGTTATAAAGCGCGGATGTGATTTATTACTTGAAATTTTAGTGAAAGGTACAAATTTTTCGATACCGGATTTCAAAATATCATCGGCATAATACTGTAATAGATTTTTGTATTATGTTATCATGTACAGTACAATATGTATATGTATATGTCTGTATATTTGTATTATAGATTTTTGTATTATGTTATCATGTACAGTACAATATGTATATGTATATGTCTGTATATGTCTGTATGTTCTTTGCCCACTATAGACTGATAGATAGATGTTTGAATATTGTAAATCAGCTATTGTTTTAAAATTCTACAGCTTTACTGTACCGGACCTAAGACCTAAGACACAATACATGAGAGTAAAAACCCAAGCGATCATTTTGTGAACATCCAATGATATTGCCTGTTTTATAAATGCTTTAAGTTGTTATGGGATGTTCTGTTTGATTGGTTGTTGTGTGATTTACTTGCTAATCTTGGCCAGTATTAAATGCACTAAATCAACAAGCGATCAATGTAACTTAGTAGTTTACATTTAAATATTAGCAGTATGCTGGTAGCTCTACATGTACTCTCAGACTCTAACACACTTACTGTACCTATCTGCCTATGACGCTATGAGTGATTGTTTGCAGTGACTGACGTAATAATGAAAGAATGCAGGAATGTACTTAAGAATATAATACAATTGATGGGCTCTTGCTCTAGGTGCTAGGTTCTAGGATAGAGGCCAGACCTCTTTACAGCTTTAATCTTTGTAAAATACTGTCATATCGTACAATACAGCAGTAACTGGACATTTAATGTAGGTAAATAATACGTAATACAGTAGGCCCTAATAATGAATTGTGAAAAAGATTATTATACGTGTACCGGTACCCATTGCGAGAAAAGATTTACAGAGAAAAGTAATATAATCCGACATCGGAAAACTGCACATCCCGACGACGTCAATGTCGACGAAAATGTCAATGTCGTGCTTTTTTTACCTTACATCTTTATTCCAAAATAAATAATAAATATAGTACGTAATAAAAATCATTATTATTCTATCCATTGTCCTGCCACAGCAACCTGTTCCTTTCCCTCACTTAATAATTATCATTGCTAATTCGCCGGGATGTGCTTTTAATTCACCAAGATAGGTTTTCGAAAATCCCCCACCCCTCCCCCCTCCATCATGCCTCCTGTGAAACATATTGACTCCTACTGTATATCTGTACACATTGATCAGTGCTTGTTGATTTAGTGTATTTAATACTGGCCAAGATTAGCAAGTAAATCACATAACAACCAATCAAACAGAACATCCCATAACAACTTAAAGCATTTATAAAACAGGCAATATCATTGGATGTTCACAAAATGATCGCTTGGGTTTTTACTCTCATGTAGACACGAATAAATGAGATGATGTATGATGAATTTACCGACCTATACCGAGCTAACACCGGCCTACACCGACCTATACCGAGCTAACACCGGCCTACACCGACCATGCCGAGCTAACATCGACCTTTACCGACCTATATCAATACAATACAGAGCAATACCGACCTATACTGAGCTATAATAATGCAATACAGAGCTATACCGCGCTAATATCGGTATATATACAGAGACCTATTCCAAGCTATACCAATGCGATACAGAGATGTAACGACCACCTTTACTGGGTGTAATTGCTACGCCGACAGCCGACATCAGACAACCACAACCGACAACCGTTATAAACGTTAAGGGAAAAGAGCAGGTTACTTTAAAAGAGCAGGCTACCCCCCCCCCCCCCCCCCGCCCGCATATAAATGCTTTTGTGGTATTTTTTATTATAGAAGTGGGACATTCAGAAATTATTTTTACACGGAGAAATTTATTTCTTGTTAAATTTTCTACACTTCCGAGATTCCTTTTTAAATTACATTTAAAAGGTATATCTGCGATAACTGGGTGGCTTTGTGGCCCATTTGCCACTTTCCTGGTCCTTAGGTTTTTGTTTTAATATCTAGAATGCTATTCCTTCACATCTATTCAAATACTGTTTGATAATAATGATATACTGTACAATGAATCTGGTCTATAGTACCATCTCACATACAGTGGTATTTAATGAGATGGTAGTAACAGTAGGCACAGGCATTGCGGTAATATTGGACTTTTGAGATATTGCGGGGATATTGGGGTTTCTATTGGGGTTATAGCTCAGTATAAGTCGGTTTTTCTCTGTATATTGTATTGTTATAGGTCGGTAAAGGCTGGTGTTCGCTCGGTGTAGTTCGGTATAAGCCGGTGTTAGCGCGGTATAGGTCGGTGTAGCTCTTTTTTTGTATTGTTATAGGTTGGTATACCTTTTAGTAGCCATTGTATAGGTCGGTATAGCTTGGTATAGATCGGTATAGCTCGGTAATCGGTCGGTATAGCTCCGTATAGGTCGGTATACCTTTTAGTACTTACCCGTCGGAATTATTAGCCAGAAAGACGAGGCAATATTGTTCACATGTTTTTACTTACTAGTAATTATGTATATCTATAACAGATTTGAAGGACCCATCTTGTGTTATTGGAGTTGGAGAACATACTGTATAAGACTCACAATTATGGAAGCAATATTGTTAATAAAGTCAGCTACTTGGAGATACCTGTAAAACACCAGTATTACTGCATTAATAAATCAGAATCTAAAATACACTTTGTACCGCTATATCGACAGATTAAGCATTTAATATTGTGGCTCCACAGCCTATGCTTTTCAGTAATTTAAATAAATTACTGTAGCTCGGTATACTTTATCGTAGGCTATTCAAAAAATCTATGAACACCATGTAGGCCTACTGTATGCCTATAATTGTAATTTCTTACAATATATAAATTACATAGTCTATAAGTAAATTTATAAATTTTGTACAGCTGAGATTAATTTCAGTTTCTAGTGGATGTTGATGCCTACAATCTCATTAGATTTTATATGAATCATTTTTACGCGTAAAAATAAAAAAAAAATACCCGAAACAATTAATTGTTACGTGAATTAATTTGATTCTTAATTTGTTACTTTCGCTCGAATATAAAAAAATTATCGATATGATAATAAGTGAAGAATAATGTAGTAGCATCATCAGTACAGTAGATTACAACGATGTAGAACAAGAACATATTTTGATGGAATGTATAGGCCTACAATCTACGTACAAGTCGTCTATTGAACATATGTGAACGTATACCTAGTCCTATTTTCGTACTGAACCGCACTACAACACTTAAATACTAAATGGTAATAACGTTCTATAGACGTAGTTATGGATGATAGCGTTATGGATGATAGCGTTATGGATGATAGCGTTATGGATGATAGCACTTACGCGTAGAGCGTTTACAGAGCCGCATACGCTTTGCATGACATTGTTTTCGCCGTGAGGACCAGTCTGAGCATAATCTTGTACTTTGGCGACCACATGGAGTGAATAAGTATGGTAGACAGCCCAGGAATTTCTTGAGGCGCCTCCTAAAGGAGGCTGGCCATGAAGATTGGTTTTGGTGTAACTATATTACACAAAAAATATAATGATATTGATAGCAGTTTGGTTATCAAAATTTTTCATTACCTGTTAGGCGCGCGTTAGCTGGTTTTGGGGGTAATTATTTTACTATTAAGTATGAATAAAACTACCGTTTAACTCAAATTTCTTATTAAATACAATGCATTATTACAAAAATAAGCATCAGAATATAATTCTACGCCTGTGATTCCCCTAAAAACATAATCTACATATAAAGAGACCTATAGGCCCTATGGAGACAAATGCCAAGCCTCAAGTTTTACTCACAATTTTCTCAGAATCTTGAAAAAAGTACTTACAGTAGATGGTTTTGGCTTGGGAGGGCCGTACTTTCTTCCACTTGCTACTCGCAACTTTTTAGCATGTACCCCCAGAAAGGCACAGATAAGAGTTATACCATGATACCATGATGCTTCCATAGTCTTCAACCTGCTAGTTATATTAAATTTATATTATAAATTTTATTGCTATATTGGAACTTTGTATGCTTAAAACGATATTCCGGAACTACTGGAACAGCAACTGATAATCTACGAGATAAACATGTCATCGACGTCACAACCGGCCGGAAGTGGTAGGCGTCGCCAGAGCATTAATGCTGTCGCCAATCGCCGACTAACTTCTCCCGGCTCAACAAGCAACTCTGCGACGGAAAAAAGAGAAAACAAAACAACTAATTCCGACTTTCCGCCAAAAAAACAGCTGCCCAAACAAACCGCCACTGGTCCACTACGGAACGACGGCCACGATGAAATCGAAGTATATTGCTCCGGAGGAAACTGTACAATCGCAATGATATGCATCGCTGCGACTGGAACAGACTTTGGGCAGATAGATTTTTACTGTGGCCGATGCGTTGGTAAACGATTGTCCCGAGCCTCGAAAGACCTCGAGAACGTCGAATCACGACTAAACGAGAAAATCCAGCTACTCCAACAACAACTAGATGTAGCTCGAACAAAATCAAACAAGCTTGAGTTGGGTATTACACAACTTGAGAAAAATATGAAGGACAACAAACAAGCTACGGCCACCAGGCTCAAAGAACTGCGAGTGGACATCGAAAACAATGTTGAAGAGCTACAAACAAAAATAGAAGAATCAGTCGCAGCAGTTGCAAACGTTGAACCTGGCAACGACTCAGGGGAGTGGACAACCTACGCATCCAAGGCCAAAAAGACGAGTCAACCAACAAACCTAGCTGTTCTAACGAGACAATTAAAACATGAAGAGGCGGAACAGAATAAAAGGAAATGCAACATTGTCATAAAAGGATCAACTGACGTAGATGACAAGAAAGTGGTAATCGATATCGCTGACACACTGGGTGTTTCATTGAACCGCGACGAGATAACAACAAGACGTGTTGGAAAACAACAAACCAACCAGCCACAACCACTAGTAGTCACAATACCGCATGAGAAACAAAGTATTCTCCTGCGGAAAGCCCGCGAACTACGCCAAATCGAGCACCTCAAAAACCTTTACATCTCGCCGGACTACACCCCAGAGGAAAGTCGGCTACAGTTTGAACTGCGCAAAGAACGACGTACTATGCAAGCGACAAGACCAGAAAAACGATGGATTATCCGCCACGGCCACGTCGTTGAAGGAGTGCCTCTAACCCAACCTGGTCACACACAGCCTACTAACTCCGATGGTACAGAAGTTACCCCAACACAGTCCCCCGAACCTCGCAGCAGATCAACGAGTAGATCTGTATCCACCAGAGACACATACTGACTATGTCCGCACTGGACCACTGCTGGGTCTGTCGCGCCACAGCGGACCCCGGCTGGGTCTGTCACGCCACACCGGACCCCGGCTGGGTCTATGGCGCCACACCGGACCCCGGGAGGGCCTGTGGCGCCACACCAGACCTCGGCAGGGTCTAGCGCGCCACACCGGACCCTGGTAGGGTCTACCGCGCCACTCCGGACCCCGGCAGGGTCTGTAGCGCCACAACGGACCCCGACAGGGTCTACCGCGCCACTCCGGACCCTGGCAGGGTCTGTAGCGCCACAACGGACCCCGACAGGGTCTACCGCACCACACCGGACCCCGGCAGGGTCTGTAGCGCCACAACGGACCCTGGCAGGGTCTGTAGTACCACACCGTACCCCGGCAGGGTTTACCGCGCCACACCGGACCCCGGCAGGGTCTGTCGCGCCACACCAGACCCCGGCAGGGTCTGTCGCGCCACACCGGACCCCAGCAGGGTCTCTGGCGCCTCACCGGACCCCGGCCAGGTCTGTAGCACCACACCGGACCCCGGCTGGGTCTGCCGCGCCGCGTCATGAACTTTACCCATGGATTACGAAGTTTAATCGCCCTGGGATCCATATAATTCACCTAAATGTTCAAAGTTTGAAAAGCAAATTACAAGAACTGCGGATCATAGCAAGAATGGCAAACTTACACATAATTACTGTTTCTGAGACGTGGTTAGATGACTCAGTGTCGGACAATGAGATAGAAATATCCGGATACTATGTCACAAGGAAAGACAGAATAGAAAATGGACACGGAGGTGTAGCTATCTATACGAAAAATAATCTAACACTGGAACCCTGTGATACACTAAATAATCTGGATATTGAAGGACTGTTTGGTTTTCTCTTACTCCCACAAACACCTAGAATCCTAATCGGCTCGGTTTATCGTCCACCATCATCTTCAGTTACACACTTCTTCAACACTCTAGAAACAGGAATTGGAAGCATCGGTGAACTACGCGAAATTTTCATTCTGGGTGATGTGAACGTCGATATGTTATCGAATGACCCCAGACAGATTGGGGACAAAAATGTAGTCATTTCTTACTGCAACTCGGTTGGTGCAAAACAGATTATCAAGGAGGCCACTCGTGTAACCAACACAACAGCTACCCTCATAGACCACATCTACACTACATCATTGGCTGACAAGGTTACTGACTATGGTGTTATTGAGGTTGGTATCAGCGACCACTACATAGTTCATATAACTAGAAAGAAAGTCAAACCGGATGCAGTTCCTCCTCGTATAATTAATGCCAGAAGCTATAAGGAATATTCCCCCGCAGCCGTATCCAATATGATAGCGCGCAACGATGCTATATCGAATATCAGTCTAATTACTGATGTCGACACAGCCGTCAACGTCCTCACTACTCAGCTAACTTCAATACTGGATTCAATAGCCCCAAACAGGGATATAAGAATCAAGACACATTCGGAACCATGGCTTACACCAGAACTTCTACAGCTGATAATAGTAAGGGACAAATCATTTTCAAAACTGAAACACAACCGCACTGTCATAAATGAAACTGATTTCAAAAAACAAAGGAACGTTGCCACTAACGCCATCAAAGAGGCTAAGAAAGCCTACATACGGACCCAAATCGAAAATAACAGGACCGACCACAAAAAGCTATGGAAAACATTAAAGTCCCTAGGAATGCCAGTAAAGAAAACCAAGTCGTCGGCCATAACAAAAATCCACAATGGCAGAGCTCTAGTACACGAACCAAAACAAATTGCTGATACATTTAATACATTCTTTACGTCAATTGCGAAGGAACTAGTTAACCAGCTGCCCCCGCCATCTGGACGGTTCGGGGAAGATTCGGTTGCGCGGTACTACCAATCGATGGGAATTCAAAGAGATAGTTTCACTATACAACAAACAACAACCGACGAGGTTTCTGATATCATGTCTAAGCTGAACACTGATAAAAGCCCTGGAATCGACGGACTGCCCGCAAGACTATACAAAGACGGCCACAAGGAATTGTCGAAGCCTATCACGCACATTGTTAACGTCTCCATAGCAACAAGTACTTTCCCATCATCCCTGAAACTAGCTAAGGTAACACCTGTGCACAAAAAGAAAGGCTCACTGATATTGAGAGAAAACCATCGCCCCCTATCCCTACTGCCTATCCTCGCCAAAATCCTAGAACGTGTGGTATATGACCAGGTCTATTCATACTATATATCAAGTAAGATTTTATCAAAGCTCCAATCAGGATTCTTAAAAGGATACTCAACCGAAACCTGTTTAATATTTCTAGACAATTACATACGAAACGCAGCCGATCTCGGAAAGCTGACAGGAATGGTACTGATAGACCTAAAGAAAGCATTTGATACGGTAAACCATGACATCGTTCTAATGAAACTGAAACACATGGGGCTGGACAATTCATCAGTCAACTGGTTTAAATCATATCTATCGAAACGCAGCCAGGTTGTGAGTATCCAGGGTACATCCTCCGACGAACTTCCACTCGACGATGGCTTACCCCAGGGCGGGATCCTTCCGGTATTGTTATTCCTGTCGCAAATAAACGACTCCGATCAGGCGGTAGACTGTCCGACGCCAAAGTTTGCAGACGATCTCGCTCACGTAGCTTCAGAAGAAGATGCCGAGACAATTTCCCAAACGCTTACACGAAATCTCGAAAACACCCAGTCTTGGCTCATAGACAATCGACTCACGCTACACTTAGGCAAGACAGAAACCATCTTGTTTGGAACGAACCAACGTTTGGCGTCCAGTGCACCACTAGCAGTCACTTGTAACGGGAAACCCATATCGAACCGAACTGTTGTCACATACCTGGGTTGCAAACTAGACCAATCAATGAACGGAGAGTCTATGATCACCGCGATAGTCAAGAAAGGGAATTCTAGATTAAAATTTCTTTACCGATTCTCCGGGGTACTAGACTACAACCTACGTCGCCTACTATGTAACGCGCTGATACAGCCACTCATGGACTATGCTGCTGCTGTCTGGTTCTACTCAATCAGCTCAATCTGGCGCAACAAGCTTGAGGCACTGCAGCGGAAGTGCATTCGATATTGCTTATCTTTAGAGGACCGCAGCCACATCTATCCATCGCACTACAAAACCATAAACTGGCTACCAATAGAATATCGAGTGCAACAAAATCTGGTAACTCTTATGTACAAGACCCAGCGCGGAACCTCACCGAGTTACATCCAAGATATGGTTAACTTCAATAAAAACACACGATCAACACGAACCCCGAGAACAAAAGCATCGATCCCCCATAAGAATACTAAATTCGCACAGAACTCATTCGACTATCGAGGCCCAGCGTTCTGGAACGCCCTACCGAACTGTGTAACAGAGGCAACGACACTAGAGTCTTTTAAACACCAAGTAAAGCGCCATTACTTAAATACTCTAACCGACGCATGAATCACAATTACTTGCACACTATTAACCCACTTAATTCATAAACATGCATCGCAGTTCTTTTACTAAGTTTGTTTTTCTACCTTTATTTATCTAAATACTTGACAGAATTTTTGACAGTAAATTGACAGAAAAATTTTAAGTAACAAATTTTAAATTATCCCACCCATAACCATTTTTAGATTAAAGCACTGACCATTTTATTTGTGTATTTTTATTTGTAGTCTTGAATTTAATTTTTATTGCTTCCCCAACAATTATACAATCATATTAGTAGTTCATGTGTATTCTAATCTGTAGTCCACAAACAATGCATCGCAGTTCCTTTACTAAGTTTGTTTTTTTTATATTTATTTTATCTAAATATTTGACAATTTTAAGTAACAAATTTCAAATCATCCCACCCATAACCATTTTTAGATTAAAGCACTGACCATTTTATTTGTGTATTTTTATTTGTAGTCCTGAATTTAATTTTTATTGCTTCCCCAACAATTATACAATCTTATTAGTAGTTCATGTGTATTCTAATCTGTAGTCCTAAATTTAATTTTATTACTTCCCCGACTATTTTACCTAAAACATTATTACATAGCGGGGACCCACATGGAAACGAGGTGCGCCTCATGTGGCTATCCCATTAAGTGACAATTTTATCGATATAACTCGCGTAAGATGTACTGTTCATATATTTTTCATACCATACTGATTTAATTCCATAACAAAAATATCTCGTACTGTATCTATAACAATTGTATGGTTGCTAACGGTCTATACCAACTTAAATATTATCTATTATGTGTCCCGTCACTAATAAATCAATATCAATATCATACCATTGGAGGGGAGTTCTTTAAGTAAAGATGATGTTATACATCCGTTGTTATCATGGGTCTTTCTTTAGCATCCAGACCGTTGTTATACAGTATGTACAGTACTGTACTTACTGTATAACAACGGTGGATACTTGTGGGGCGAGCCACGAAGTTGGCGGAGCCTTAGCGAATTGACACTGTTAGGGGGTGGGTCAATTTATGCAAATAGTTGTCGTCGTCGTCGTCGTCGTCGTCGTTGTCGTCGTCGTCGTCGTCGTCGTTACGATTTTGACATGCTAATAACTTTGTCGGATTTAAAGCTGCCAAGTTGAAAATTTGTAGGTATCAATATGAGCAAAAGTTGAGATTTTTGAGAGACTTTCAGACACCATCAGTGCAATGGTCTCCCGCTAGAGGGCCACATGTCTAAACATTAAATGCCCTCCCATTTCTTTGCTTTTAATCCGTTTAAGCTGAAACTTGGCAGATATGTATTAGACCATTAGCTGTGACTTTCAAAGGAGGCGAATCCATCTGCAGTTCTCCAGTCTGCCGCTAGAGGGCCAAAGGTCTGAAAGTGAAATCGTTGTCGTCGTTACGATTTTGACATGCTAATAACTTTGTCGGATTTAAAGCTGCCAAGTTGAAAATTTGTAGGTATCAATATGAGCTAAAGTTGAGACGTTTGAGAGACTTTCAGACACCATCAGAGCAATAGTCTCCTGCTAGAGGGCCACATGTCTAAACGTTAAATGTCCTCCCATTTCTTTGCTTTTAATCCATTTATGCTGAAATTTGGCAGATATGTACTAGACCATTAGCTGTGACTTTGAAAGAAGGAATTGAATTGAATTGAATTGAAGGCTAATCCGTGTGCAGTTCTTCAGTCTGCCGCTAGAGGGCGAAATGTTTGAAAGTGAAATCTTTCTCCCATCTCGTTATTTATGATCCGTTCAAGCTGAAACGTAGCAGATATGTAGTAGAAGTCGGCCTGAGTCTTTGGTGGGCAGTAAACGGTCTGGAGTCCTCCAGTCTGCCGCTAGAGGGCGAAATGTATAACTAAGTATAATTAAGTCACGTGCTGCGCGAAGGCCCCACTTCGTGTTTGTTATTATTTGTGATACGATACTGAGCCACTGACGGTTCAGTTCAGAAATATTAAATACTGAAACATTTTACTGTTGTTTGTACCGGTACCTTTGTTGCTACGGTACATTGATCCATTATTCTGTAGCCTCCCTAATTTAATTAATCTGTAATTTTGTCTTTGTCTACCGGTATCTTCTACTGGTAGGTCTATCGCAATTTATTAGACTGAACAAATCGCAATATTTCTCTACCAGGCTGTGGTAACAGTCTGCAGTCAGACAGAACCGGAAATACATCGCTATTCCAGTATTCTATTGTCCACGGAGGACAGTAGAACAACCTCATTTATCTTCGACTTATAAATTTCGTTTGCGATCCTCTAAAAGTCTAATCGGGTATAAACTTTATTTTCTATTTTTTTTCGTCCAGACAATGCAGTTTTAAGTGTAATAAAATGAATAAGTTACCACAATCTCGTCGCTACTACGCCTATTACTTTCTTTACTTTTCGTTGTATGGGAGAGGAGATGGAGAAGTTTCAGAACTCGAGAGTCGCCATTCCGGAGTCCGTCGTTGCAGCTCCGAGATCCAGCCAATGGCCGCGCTCCGCTAGTAGAGCCGCGGTCTGTGATTGGTCGAGTAAGCCGCGCGGTAGGCGAGGCTGGGGAGGAGGGTACCCCGGTAAACGTGGTCGTGGTCATGGTAACCAGGAATCGCTGGTGGAACCCACGTTAGAGGAGAGCCTTGCGAGTAGACGAGGCGGGCGGGGCGGTAAGAATATTGACGTGACACATTTGATGGGATTCAGTTACGTCCCCGCGGACGGGCATTGTTTCGGCAACCCCCCAGGGGCTCCCCGCTGGAGGATTCCTCGGCGCTCCAAGTTCAACAAGGATTTCTTCATTCAGGCGAACTGTCAGTTCCTCGTGAAGGAATCTGGGTTCTCTGAGACGGCTGATCCGGATACGTTGGTGGGATGGGAGATGATCGAACGGGTTGTAGTTCGCAACCCCGGCGAACCCCTCTCCTGTCCCATATGTCTGTACCCCCCGATCGCGGCTAAAATGACACGTTGTGGCCATGTCTACTGCTGGCCTTGCGTGCTGCACTACCTGGCCTTGGGGGATAAGGTGGGTAGATAACTAGATAGAACACTAAACACCTTTTCTTTTGTTATGGTATTTGTTCTAGGCATTTCCGGCAATGTCACACACAAAATCTGGAAAAATCGACCCAGGGTGAACCTTCTCAATTAACATATTTACCATTTCCTTAGCACCAAACAACAAATTAGATCTTGGTAGGATTTTCCCCAAATTTGGTAAACAAACTTTGGTCCAATCGATATTATAGTATTAGTATAGACTATTTAGTCCGCAGAGCAATGGTAATTTGACTACGGTAGACTCCAATCCTTTAATACATTTTATTATCATTTTCCATTACAATTATTAACAGCAGTCATTGTAATACATATTCTTTAGCTACCATTAGGTTTGGAATACCCAAAAAACCTTGTTCACTATAATTGCCCCTTTGAATCTTCTACAACTATTAATTGCAGTAAGTGACTTCGGGTTACCGGGAAAAATGTGCGACAGGTGTTTCTGTAGGTAACAATAATAACAAACAAAATCAAAACTATTTCAATAAGTTTTATCTTGATCTCTTACGTAACTAGTAACTATTTGGACTCAACTAATCGACTAAATAGGTGCCAAACAGTTTTGGTATTTTATATATTTATTTATTATCCCAGGTGTGGCGTCGATGTCCGATCTGCTACGACCCCGTTTATAGTCGGGACCTAAAGAGCGTTCAGCTGGTTGACTCCCGACGTCCGAGCGTTGCGGAACCCCTGGCGATGGTGTTAATGTGCCGAACCCGAGGGATGATCAACCCGGTGCCCCTCCGGGTTCATCTCGGGGACGACGACGACGTCGATCGATTCGGGAAGATACTCGGGATCTCGGCTACTCGGGTCCAACGTGAGATCCTGGACGAGGAATTCCGGCAGCTGTCGGGGATACTGGAGGAGGAGTCGGAGAATGTGGATACGTGCTTCATAGAGCAGGCACTGAGAGAGCTAGCGGAAAGGGAACAGAGCAACCGCGGGGTTGAAGAAACCGTTGTAGGAGTCGAAGACAAGGCGACAATGGAAGTGAAGACAGATGCCGATCCGGATTTAAATAATAGTACTCAGTCGATTTCCTGTCCTGATTCCGATGTAGAAGAAGTTGTTAGTGGTGCAGATAATGTTGTAGATGGTCGTAGTGTATTGGAAGATTGTTTAGTGGAAGACGAGTTGAATCTCGGGTGCAGCACTTCCAACCGCGGCTCCCAAGGTCCCAAGGATATCTACTACTTCTACCAGAGCGAGGACGGCCAACATGTCTACCTGAACCCGATGTGCGCCCAGATGTTGAGTCGGGAGTACGGCGGTCTCCGTAACGCCCCCTATCGGATTCAAGCGGAGGTCCTAGAGCTGGAGAGTAAGTCTATGACGGAGGAGGTGCGAGTCCGTCTGCGTTACCTCGCCCATTTGCCGCTCACCTGCGAGTTCACGGTCTGCGAGCTCAGGATGACGTCATCGCTGGTGTCCCCAGCGGTGCTGGAACAGTTCGCCGAGGATGTCTACAAACGGAGGAAAGTCCGGCAGAAGCGGGAACGTTTGGAACGGCGACGGGTGGCTGAGGAACAGAGGAAGAACGCCGGCGCCACCGCGGTTCCTTTCAACCAATCGCACTTCCCGGATATGCGACCTCGATCCCCATTGGATGGATCTGTTAGCGATTTGTTTCCGGTATTGGAATCGCCTCCGGTGTCCGGCGTTCCCTCGTCCACTTTTCCGGGTGTGTCCGAAATGTCCGGTGTTCCCGGATCAGCCGGAAGTTTCGCTTCAGTTGTTAACGAAACCCCGAAACTGGCGGTTTGGCCTGTCCGGAGATCCATAAAGGAATCCGCGGAATCTACCGAACAGATCCCCGACGACGAGGCGGATGTTATCGTGGATGAGGACAGGCCTCCGACCTACAGAGACTCGTTCTCCTCGGCTTTAGCTGTTGCCTTGGACGCAGCTATGGATACCCCTAGCAACACCAGTAAACAGCGATCTGGTAAGAAAAAGAAAGGCGGGAGGAATTCTAAGTTGCTATTTACGACGTCGATTCGTCAGAATTATAACTGACTGGAATATTATTAGCCGATACAATTACTGTTAATATAAATTCTTTATTGTCTTTATCTTTATTTAAATTAATATTTCTCTACAGTTATTGAGGTTTTTGGATTGGGGTATTTGTGGATTATTTGGTGTCAGACATTATATTATAATCGTTTGTCGAATGTGAACCAAATTATACTATATACTCGTCCAAGTAGGTATTTGATTATTGTTCAGTGCTCGCTGCTCAACATAGTATTTGTAAATTTTTAGTTGTGTTTTTGTTAAATTGTGTTTATCGTATCAAAAATAATTTCAGATATTCCGAACTTTGTTTTATTGCTTCAACATGAACAAAGACAAATCTTAAATAAGAGATGGTTCCTACTGGTGATAAAGTTGAAATTTTTAAATATTTCTAAAATCTTAAAAACCACATCATTCGAAAACTGCCATTGGTTGGGTTGTAACAGGGGAATTGCGGCCGTCCAGAGATCTCACTTGTAGCAGTGTCCGTTGGCTGCCCAGAGATCTCACTGGTGGCAGTGGACGTTGGCTGCCCCGAGATCTCACTACTGGTAGCAGCGGCCGTTGGCTGCCCAGAGATCTCACTGGTAGCAGTGGCCGTTGGCTGCCCAGAGATCTCAATGGTAGCAGTGGCCGTTGGCTGCCCAGAGATCTCAATGGTAGCAGTGGCCGTTGGCTGCCCAGAGATCTCACTTGTAGCAGTGTCCGTTGGCTGCCCAAGAAAGCTCACTGGTAGCAGTGGACGTTGGCTGCCCCGAGATCTCACTGGTAGCAGTGGCCGTTGGCTGCCCAAGAAAGCTCACTGGTAGCAGTGGCCGTTGGCTGCCCAGAGATCTCACTGGTAGCAGTGGCCGTTGACTGCCCAGAGGTTTCACTGCTGGTAGCAGTGGCGGTTAGGCACCCAGAGATCTCACTGGTAGCAGTGGCCGTTAGCCACCCCGAGATCTCACTGGTGGCAGTGGCCGTTGGCTGCCCAGAGATCTCACTGGTAGCAGTGGCAGTTGGCTGCCCAGAGATCTCACTGGTAGCAGTGGCAGTTGGCTGCCCAGAGATCTCACTGCTGGTAGCAGTGGCCGTTAGGCACCCAGAAATCTCACTGGAAGCATTGTCCGTTGGCTGCCCAGAGATCTCACTGGTAGCAGTGGCCGATGGCTGCCCAGAGATCTCACTGGTATCAGTGACAGTTGGCTGCCCAGAGACCTCACGGGTAGCAGTGGCCGTTGGCCGCCCAGAGATCTCACTGGTACGGCGGTAGCAGTGGCAGTTGGCTGCCCAGAGATCTCACTGGTAGCAGTGGCCGATGACTGCCCAGAGATCTCACTGGTAGCAGTGGCTGGTAGCAGTGGTCGTTAGCTGCACAGAGATCTCACTGGTAGCAGTGGCAGTTGGCTGCCCAGAGCTCTCACTGCTGGTAGAAATGGCCGTTAGGCACCCAGAGATCTCACTGGTAGCAGTGGCCGTTGGCTGCCCGGAGGTCTCACTGCTGGTAGCAGTGGTCGTTGGCTGCCCAGAGATCTCACTGATAGCAGTGATCGTTGGCTGCCCAGAGATCCCACTGGTAGCAGTGGCTGTTGGCTGCCCAGAGATGTCACTGGTAGCAGAGGCCGCTGTCCGCCCGGAGATCTCACTGGTAGAACTGGCCGTTGGCTGCCCAGAGATCTCACTGGTAGCAGTGGTCGTTGGCTGCCCAGAGATCTTACTGGTAGCATTGTCCGTTGGCTGCCCAGAGACCTCACTGGTAGTAGTGGCCGTTGGCCGCCCAGAGATCTCACTGGTAGCAGTGGTAGTTGGCTGCCCAGAGATCTCACTGGTAGCAGTGGCCGTTGGCTGCCCAGAGATCTCACTGGTAGCAGTGGCCGTTGGCTGCCCAGAGATCTCACTGGTAGCAGTGGCCGTTGGCTGCCCAGAGATCTCACTGGTACCAGTGACCGTTGGCTGCCCAGAGATCTCACTGGTAGCAGTGGCTGTTGGCTGCCCAGAGATGTCACTGGTAGCAGAGGCCGCTGTCCGCCCGGAGATCTCACTGGTAGCACTGGCCGTTGGCTGCCCAGAGATCTCACTGGTAGCAGTGGTCGTTGGCTGCCCAGAGATCTTACTGGTAGCATTGTCCGTTGGCTGCCCAGAGACCTCATTGGTAGTAGTGGCCGTTGGCCGCCCAGAGATCTCACTGGTAGCAGTGGCAGTTGGCTACCCAGAGATCTCACTGGTAGCAGTGACCGTTGGCTGCCCAGAGATCTCACTGTTGGTCGAAGTGGCCGTTGGCTGCCCAGAGATCTCACTGGTAGCAGTGACAGTTGGCTGCCCAGAGATCTCACTGGTAGCAGTGGCCGTTGGTTGCCCAGAAAAGCACAGATCTCACTGGTAGCAGTGTCCGTTGGCCGCCCAACGATCTCACTGGTAGCAGTGGCCGTTGATCTTAGAAATTCAATGTGTTGGAGATTGGTATAGGATATATAGGTATTCGTTAAACATGGTAGTCTCAATATAATATGGACTTCACGGGTATTAGTGAATGAACCCTTACAGCATTGTTTTAGTTAGCGAAGGCCACAACATGAGGTACAAACATGGGACGTGAGCTAAGGAGACTTGTTAGTTAGACTGTTAGTGCGTTCCTCTGTTTTTTTCAATCTTTCTTTTTCGCATTTTAGTTGGAAACTAATTTTGGATTATTTTTGTCGGACCCATATTGTTATGATGGTATCGATGGAAAGTAAACATTGTATACGGATTACTACGAATCTGCATATCGGCCATTTGTTTACTAAATTCAGATTGTTAATAATCTTGTAATGAAACCCCCACCCCATGAAATATGGAATCACAAGACAGACCTGCATTTCTGGTTTATTAAAACTTGGATAAAAAAAATAACCATTACAGTAAAATTGCAAACAAGATTAAAAACCACCCATCATTTCCATCTAACTCTAGGCTCCCTGCACCAGTAGTTTAGACCTCCCAGGCTCCCTGCACCAGTAGTTTAGACCGCCCAGGCTCCCTGCACCAGTAGTTTAGACCTCCCAGGCTCCCTGCACCAGTAGTTTAGACCTCCCTTGGCCAAGTAACACTGAACTAACTGTATCATAAAAAACATAGAAGATATTCGGTGTCCAACTCTCTTTTGTTACTTAAAACTTAGTATCAAATTCCAGCTAAATAACTTTATATAAATTTTATAAATTGACACGCAAGAAAACTGTAGACTAGTTTCAGTTTATTGCAAATGGGGAGGGGTGGGGATATTGTTGTACGATGAAGTACATGTAGGCCTAATACTCTACTGTATTCCATTATTGTGGGGAGAGCAAAGAAAGTAAGAGAGCGTAGTATACGGGTACCACTATCTCAATCGGCGTGTCTGTAGATCTGTCGTTCTGTAGATCCGTATATTTAAACGTTAATAACTCAGCTAATCCTCGATGAAATCTATCCAAACTTGGTACACAATGTTGTTTGGGAAAAGTTTCGAAATTTTCAAAGTTAATTTTGCATATTGCCTTGGAGAAGCTAAGATAAAAGCAGTTAATTAGTTAATTGAGTTAATTTCGGTAAAAAAAAGGCATTGTCCGCCTGCCCTGCCGGTTTCATGGAAATTAATTATTTTCTAGTATAAATAATGATACTTAAAAATTATACAGCTGGAATCCCCATACCCCATTCCATTATTGTTATTTATTAGATCAAGTGATTTACTTCAGGAAATGTGTTTTTAATTAATATAAGCGTTATTTACTTATTAAAATGCCCCTTCTCTCCACGCTACTTGCATCTCCCCTAATTCCATGGCGTGCTGGCTATTACCTGGCTGGTGGTAATCAGTACACGTTCGTGGGGCCTTCGCGCAGCACGAGACTCAGCTAACGCGAGAAAGGTTAACCCGAGAAAGCTGTAAATCCGAGTACTTGAAATTTGGTCTACTACTTCGTTAGCTTGTCTCTACCAGTTCTATTTAAGCAATGATCGTAGGTCAGTACTCCAACTTTCAGATGAATCTGATTGGTTATATTTCAGCTACTTTTAAGTTTCTGTCAATTCGACTTCTAGTTTCTACTTAAGCAATGTTCATAGGTCACTCCTACCAAATTTCAGATGAACTGATTGTGGTTCTATAATTACAGATACTTCTACGTTTCTGTCAATTCCCCCCTAGCGGCAGACATATGAACTACAGAAGTCTGTTTCTCTGTAGAATTTCTGAAGTTTTTATAGACTACATGTGTACAAAGTTTGGTTCCATTTCATCCATGATTGACAGACTTATTAGCGTTCAAACATTTCCAACGACGACGGCTCACTAATTGTACTGCTACTGTATGCTAAAGGCTCACCTGGACTTCGTGGCTCGCCCCACACGTCACCACTACTATACTACTCGAGCAATGAGTAATTACATCTATAAGACAGGCAGCGTAAGGAGCCATACGAATCAGACAGATTGCTTAGTGATTATTTCAAATTAGTAGAGGCATTAAACTGGTAAATTAATTTAATAATATTTCAGTATCAATACTAAATCGACATAAGGTAAGTTTTACTATTTCTAACAAATTGGGTAGCTGTCAATATCTGCCTGCCATCAATAATGGACCTTTGGGTTGGAGTGCAGATCAAAGGGGATAAAAGGTTAAGGGAAGGAACTTTCCTCTCTTTTTTGATTTATTGACGGTTTTGTTAAATTTCTTAAATACCGATTCTGTGATAGAATGGCTCAATTATATTTCGTATCTCATAACTGATCCTCGTGCTGCTCGAAAGCCCCACGAACTTGCATGTATAGGCCTACAAGTCGCGTTGGCACAACCATGAGACTACGGTAACGGATAAGCCGTGGTTATAATAGTACCTTACTACAGTAATCAAAACCACAGTTTTAGAATTAACTCGTGGTGTAGTTCTGTTATAAAAAATCAATTCGTAGTATTGGGACTTCCTATCTCAGTAGTAGTCATAGTCATCAGTAACTTCTGGGTTGTTGCTTGTATCATTGTCTTTATCATGATGAGCAAAAAACTGTTCCAAGAGAGCCATTCCATTTGATTCTCCCGAGAAGTTTCGCATCATATCAACGTTGACTGCTATGATAAAGATACCAGTGAAAAGAAACAAACCCACATCTACTATTTTAATTATCTTTATCAACATCCGGATTTTCTTTTTCCTAATGCGCCATCGAAATGTGAAGAACTTGACTGTTGCTTCGGATAATCCTTTCTTATTAAGTTCTTTATTACCATTCGGCTGTTTCAAAGCAATGTCCTCTCCATTACCAACTACATCCTTAGGAACTTCCTCAATGTCACTGTTGGAACATTTCTCATCCAATTTGTTCAAAATGTGGTATATTCTCTGAAGGATGACACAAGCAATTACTGTGATAATTGTAATGTTAACGTTCATATAGTAGAGCCCACTTAATAAAGGTACAGGCTTACCTGCTGGTGGAACATATTCCTGCACCATGACAAGATTCAACAGCTGAGCAAAGAATAACGCAGAAACAAGACCAATTCTGTCTCCTTCTTCTTGGGGAAGCAGAAAAACAAACGGGATGATAGCGCTTATAACCATGGAAGGAAATATGATTATCTTGAAATAAAATTTGGGTGCCCTCCGAATGGTAATACCGTAACTCAGCGTTGTAAAGGAAACCGCTTTATCTTTCATTTGACTTACTGTTCCAGTGGCATCGATCCAATTCAAATCCAAAATCCATTCGTTAGAAGCGAAACGCACAGAGCCCATTATCTTAGACATCGATTGATCCCATTGGAGCAACACTTGTGATTCGTTGTACAACCAGGATGCCAATCGGATCACAACTATTTGATAATCATAGGGGAAATAAGTTGCGTTCATATGGTCTTGTGCAATTTCCATCTTAAATCGTTGATAATATTCTATCTTCCCAGATGAATGGAGGAGGATATAATCCACAGTATCGCCTTCTGTGTGTTCTAACATATCCATGACGGTAACGGCGGGATTCCATATATCAGAGGGCGACAGTTTCATCTCTGAAACTCCGGAATAATCGTTGGGGTCCCACTTTAGATCAAAATCATTCCAGGATACGGCAGTCCAGCCTGAAAATGTCACCGAGGAACGGACAATATTCACATCCGTAATGCTCACAAGCTTAAACCCAACGTTTACGACAAGCCTATCTGTTGAGTTCATCAATGGTGGGTACTGAGTGGCGAACTTCTGCTTCAGATCAACGTCAAGTTTTCTCACACTCGATCTCAATAGGGACACTGAACTCTCAACTTGGGCTGCTGCAAACTGAATAGTACTAATAATGACAATCAGAAATATATGTTTTATATACATTTTAATGTTATTTAGTATTATTATTTATTACAATAATTGTGCTATATATTTATACTTAAAGTTTTTGTCTTTTAAAGTAACAAAGTAGTTTTCAATATCAATTTGAAGTACTGCCATTTGGCTACTACTACTAGGTCGAGCGAACTCAGTGGAAATGAGATCCTTCCTGGCTTCCAGATTCTCCATAGTTATCGCAAATTCGTTTCTCTATAACCTGAATCGCTTTCAAGTTGATCTATATATGTTATAGCCGGTCGTCCACGGGTACGCTTTCCTTGTGTTGGTTGCCAGAACAGTAGATCTGGTATGACCTCCTCTTTACTTCTCCAGCAGTGCGCTCTTACTCAAAGTAGCCATTTGGCTACTTTAGTTATAACGAACTTGTCTTTAGACTGGATGGTTTTTGTAAACGCAACTATTTATCAATTGTTATCAAATTGTTGAATAAAAAGTTTGGAAAGATTCGATGTGTATTTGATATCTGCATAATACAGTATTAACATTATTCCTCGAAATTAAATTCCCACAACTATAATTTGATCTCCCTAGCATAGCTACAATGTAAAATTAGGAAACTATAATCCAAACAGTTGAAAAACATTTCACTAAGGATCTAGGACACCCCCCCCCCCCCCCCGGACAGTTCCCCCCCGGACACTTCCCCCCCGCCCAAGTAGGACACTTCCCCCCGGACACTTGCCCTCCGGACACTTCCCCCCCAGTTAAAGTGTTAAAATTAATCTGGGTGCATCAAAGCAATAAACAAAAGTTAAAGATGGTTACAGGACAAGTTGTATCTAGACAAGTTTTTTCAAAATTATAAAAGAAACATTTTTATAGTCAAATTTTGTTTGTTTTTCTTTTAATTGGGGGCTGCCGCCCCCAAACCCCCGCTTCTTTTCTTGGGGGCTGCCGCCCCCAAACCCCGGGATTTCCCTGTGTGCCCGTGGTGAAAGACTGAGACCGTTTTGAAATAATCAATTCAGGTTTGTATCTTAAGATAATAAATTGACTAAGTCTAAAGTAGGAGCTGTATTGAATGTTAACCAAATTAATATATAAATTACTACAATATTATATAATTCAACAAGATCCTATTAAAAATATTGCAAGTAACCAGGAAATTTAATATGTAGTGTGTATAATATCTATATAGTATGTATAGTAATATATATATCAATATGTAATGCTGAACACAGAATACAGGTCGCCGCATGTCGATTTTCCCCTGGAGAGGTACAGTATAATTTTGATTGCAACAATAATATTCATCCCCATCTGCTTCAATTTGAAGAAGACTATTACATAATAATACCTATAATTAAAACAATTAATTATTATAATTCTATAGTTAATAAAAACAGTATATCATTCGGGGGATGGAATTTATAGGTCACCTAATTAATTGTTTAAAGATTAGCAAATAATACGATGTAATTGCATTGATAAAATCCATAAATAAAACTTGGATATAAAATGTAAAATCGGGATGAAAAGATCACTTTCTGAGCTACGAAAGGAAAATTGGTTATAACTTGTCTGGATACAAGCGGTCCGTTTACCTTACAAAATGAAAAATACGAATGTGCTAAGTTAAGAACAGTCGGGGGGGAAGTGTCCGGGGGGAAGTGTCTGGGGGGGAAGTGTCCGGGCGGGAAGTGTCCTACTTGAGCGGGGGGAACTGTCCGGGGGAAATGTCGTCCGAACACCTTCACTAATTGTCAATTAAAGTTATGTCCTCAACTCAGGATAAGCTTAATTTAAAAGTAAAGTCTTAGTAGATTTTGTTTACCTGGTCGTATGCAACAACTGTCGATTAAACTAACAAAACCGGAAAACTAAACCAGGGAGCCAGCCGGGTACCAACAGCTGTTGGGTAGACTCAATAGAAGATTTCGCAAACTTTCATAGAAGGCTTGTACGTACATTATATTGGTTGCTTCCTATGTTTTTTATGGCAGTGATTTTTTATGTCCTTTTATTTGACTTTTTTTTGTCATTTTTTTTTACGAATTATGCATAATGACTTTTGTTGTCCTTTTAATGACTTTTATTGTCCTTTTAATGACTTTTTATGTATGTATTTCTTCAAACTGTCAGACTGCTGATTTCTGGACTGTCAGACAGTTGATTTCACTATGCCTGTGCCAAAACATTCCATGATTCCATGATTTTCTAGACTATGAGATAGATTTCCATATGCGCCTGTGGTAAAAAGACTCTATTTAATAGTTTGTGGTTGTTGTCGATAATCGATTACCACATGACGTAGCAAAACACTCATTTTATAGCCAAAAACAATTACCAATTGATGGAAAGGAGCAGGTTAAGGCCGAGTTTTCTAACCAAAACAATAAACAGTCACTTTACCAAATCAGGGAAAGGAGTAGGTTACAGAGACGGGATTTTCTAGCCAAAACAATAAACGATCACATAACTAATTGAGGGAAAGGAGCAGGTTACAGAGGCGGGATTTTCTAACCAAAACAATAAACGATCACTTAACTTATTGAGGGAAAGGAGCAGGTTACAGAGGCGGGATTTTCTAACCAAAACAATAAACGATCATTTAACTAATTGAGGGAAAGGGACAGGTTTCAGAGGCGGAATTTTCTAACCAAAACAATAAACGATCTCTTAACTAATTGAGGGAAAGGAGCAGGTTACAGAGGCGGGATTTTCTAACCAAAACAATAAACGATCATTTAACTAATTGAGGGAAAGGGGCAGGTTACAGAGGCGGGCCTTTCTAACCAAAACAATAAACGGTCACTTTACCAATTCAGGGAAAGGAGCAGGTTACAGAGGCGGGATTTTCTAACCAAAACAATAAACGATCATTTAACTAATTGAGGGAAAGGGGCAGGTTACAGAGGCGGGATTTTCTAACCAAAACAATAAACGATCATTTAACTAATTGAGGGAAAGGAGCAGGTTACAGAGACGATAAAACTAATACAGTAATAGGCCTAAATTATGTGAAAGGTATATCCACATTTTCCACAATCCTGCAATCCAGTTTGGCCTATCAATTATTTAAAATTTATTAGCACAACCGGTAGGCCTACCATTACCGTATTTAAATGGTAGGCTACACAGTAGGCCTATAGCAGTACCGGTGCCGGTACCGGTACTAAAATACAGAAATACCTGCTTTATACCTACATCTGTACATACAATACAGCAAAATAGTGCTATATATACTAATACCGGTACTGATAGCCTGAGAGAACAGCAGTATAGAAACCGGTAGCATGGAACCTAACATTAGACTTTTGGAGGACATAAAAAATAAAAAAAAAAGGACAAAAAAAGGATTTAAACGGACAATAAAAATTATTGCGGTTTTTTATTAGTCTACCTGAGAATGTATTAGGTAGAAATAATTAGTGTTCTTTATTTTATTTATCCAATACAGTTTCTATTACTATTTGGTTAATTAACAATAAAATTTACCATACTGACTTCGTAACGTTTATATTCTTTATTATTACCTTATCACCATTATCAAATTATGGATGTTACAGCTGCTGATGTGATCAATAAATTATTGAGTGGCGCATTACGTATTCCTAATACTCCCTCACGTCTGTCACATTTGTTAACTATTTAGTTACAGAGTAATTGAGCCATCTTTAATTCCATGCAACAGGCCTACGTTATTATGGGAGAAATACACCGAATTGTAGGCTACTAATGTTACCCAATAATATTTTAATTAGTATTGAAAAAATATTGGAAGAAAGTCACTGGGAGGTTGATGACAACGGATCAAAAGTTATACTTAGAGATACAAATGGTATTACAACATACCGTACACTCCGTATTAAGGATCTAAATGAACAAAGGAAGCCAGACCAACGACACCTATTTTTTAGGCCAAACCGGTACCACAGTGCCGGTTCAACCCCCAGTGACAACCTTCCAAATTTTGCCACTATACTGAATTAAACCATAATATCTATTATTTTTTGCGGCAGTTTGTTCAGCATATCCTTACTGGCCCACATGTGACCCGTTCTAAATACTTTCTTTACTAATTTTTGAACAAAGACAAATCTTAAGTAAGAGATGGTTTAAGTTAAGACCAACAGTAACATCTGGTGATAAAGTTAAGTTTTAAAAAATTATATTTCTTAAAAAAAACACACCATTCGAAAACTATCCATTGGTTGGGTTGTAACAGGAGAATTATGGCCACCCACAGTAACCTCTGGGTGGCAGTTGGTCACTCAGAGATCTCACTGGTAGCAGTGGTCCTTTGCCACCCATAGATCTCACAGTTAGCAGTGGTCTTTGGCTGACCAGAGATCTCACAGTTAGCAGTGGTCGTTGGCTGCCCAGTGATCTCACAGGTAGCAGTGGTCGTTGGCAGCGCAGAGATCTCACAGGTAGCAGCGGTCGTTGGCTGCCCAGAGATCTTACTGGTAGCAGTGGCCGTTTGCCACCCATAGATCTCACAGTTAGCAGTGGTCTTTGGCTGACCAGAGATCTCACAGTTAGCAGTGGTCGTTGGCTGCCCAGTGATCTCACAAGTAGCAGTGGTCGTGGGCAGCGCAGAGATCTCACAGGTAGCAGCGGTCGTTGGCTGCCCAGAGATCTCACAGTTAGCAGTGGCCGTTGGCCACCCGGAGATCTCACTGGTAGCAGTGGCCGTCGGCAGCCCAGAGATCTCACTGGTAACAGTGGCCGTTTACTGCCCAGAGATCTCACTAGTAGCAGTAGCCGTTGACTGCCCAGAGATCACACTGGTAGCAGTGGCCGTTGGCTGCCCAGATATCTCACTTGTAGCAGTGGCCGTTGACTGCCCAGAGATCTCACTGGTAGCAGTGGCCGTTGGCTGCCCAGAGATCTCACTGGTAGCAATGGCAGTTGGCCACCCTGAGATCTCACTGCTGGTAGCAGTGACAGTTGGCTTCCCAGAGATCTAACTGGTAGCAGTGACATTTGGCTATCCAGAGATCTCACTGGTAGCAGTGGCCGTAGGCTGCCCAGAGATCTCACTGGTAGCAGTGTCCGTTGGCTACCCAGACATCTCACTGGTAGCCGTGACCGTTGGCTGCCGAGAGATCTCATTGTTGGTAGAAGTGGCCGTTGGCTGCCCAGTGACAGTTGGCTTCCCAGAGACCTCACTGGTAGCAGTGGCCGTTGGCTGCCCAGAGATCTCACTAGTAGCAGTGGCCGTTGGCTGCCCAGAGATCTCACTGGTAGCAGTGGCCGTTGGCTGCCCAGAGATCTCACTGGTAGCAGAGGCCGTTGGCTGCCCAGAAATCTCACTGGTAGCAGTGGCCGTTAGCCACCCCGAGATCTCACTGGTAGCAGTGGCCGTTGGCTGCCCAGAGATCTCATTGTTAGCAGTGGCTGTTGGCTGCCCAGAGAAGCAGATATCTCACTGGTAGCAGTGTCCGTTGGCCGCCCAGAGATCTCACTGGTAGCAGTGGCCATTGGTTGCCCAGAGATTTCACTGGTAGCAGTGGCCTTTGGGTGCCCAGAGATTTCACTGGTAGCAGTGGCCGTTGGCTGCCCAGAGATCTCACTGGTAGCAGTGGCCGTTGGTTGCCCAGAGAAGCACAGATCTCACTGGTAGCAGTGGCCGTTGATCTTCGAAATTAAATGAAATTCAAGCCAATGTTGGCGATTGGTATATGTTACGATATATGGCGCTGTGTACTTAAAACAGCCCATTATACAGTACAGAGTAATTTAGATAAGTCATATTGATGTACAGCCGTTGTTAGATAGGGAAAATAAAATACACTAGTTTATATTATTCGTTCGATTTTGTACAGTATGTAGTTCTGCGTATGTAATTGTATAATAAAACCTTAGTAAATACATTTGTGGTGGCAAAACTTTTATAAAACTCTAATATGAATTTGCCGTTTATTGATATTGACTGAACCTGATGCATATTTGTACTAATTTCTTTTATATTTCTCTATAAACTGGCGTTTGTACCGAATTTATGCTTAATCTGCTTTAATAATCGCGAAATTAATGTTACGGCCATAAACCTATAAGCCCACCAGGACAGATTCATTACCATATATGGTAATAATTTGCAAAATGGGGCAGCAAGGAGCACGATCCGGCTTCCTCATTGGCCTAGCTCTTTTACGTTAGTTTAATGGTAGTAGGGTTTTGTTGGACCAATGATATGATTGTTGCGTCATACATATATTTCGTCAGTCACAGTTTTGCAGTGCTTCAGTCTTAGTATACCTTTTTTGTGTTCGGTGTGTAGGTGCACCAGTACAGCGGTACTGCACGTTTTTGATTAAAATGTTTTAAATCTTCTTGCTTGTGTATTCTGCTATTCGTAATTTATTTCTGCTGATTACTTCTTTGATTACAATTTCGAATAATCATTTCTGCATTGACTCTTGATTTCTAAAATCTATGTGATTGAGATGTAATAATCCTTACAAGGATATCCTTTCAACTGTCAGACTGTTTGTAAACGCATGCGCCGGTACGGTAACTATTTGCTTAGCATGAAGGGCTAAGGGTACTGGTAGGCGCAGCGGGCGCAGCGGGCGCACCGTGGAAGCGACGGAGGGAGGTGTGGAGGATCCAATTTGGGGCAACGCTGGCGGGGGGCTAGCAGTTGCGGTCGGGCTAATCAACTAAGGACTGGGGACCGGTCGTCATTACAGTATTTGGGGGCTGACGATCCAGACTTCGTCTCAACCTTTGCAGTGCTAGGGTAGTAATAGGGGGTTTAGTTAGGAGGCCTGCGTGTGGCTTTGGGGGTCCTTTGCTTCTTATACTAGTATACTAGTATACTAACGCACTGGTTGACACTAGCTGACTAGCGCTATTAGCACGGTCAGAAACACTACCAGTTCTATTGCTAACGCTATTTTGTGTTGTGTTGCTAAAGAGTGCCTGAAGCTTGAATGTGAATGCTTAGATGGGCGCTGTTTTTTCTTGATTGTTTTCCATTTCCTAGTTTATGCTTATTAATTGCTGATTAGGTCAAAATAATACAGTATTTAGGCTGTTGCTAGTATAACTCAGTAACGTAATAAATTAGGAATACGTATTCTGGAATACTTAGTAATTAGTACGCAAATTCGTATTTATGACACTGTAGTTCATTTAGCATGTTAGTTAGAATAAAATTAAGAACTTGTACGCTGCATAGCGGAGAGTAGTTTGGGTAAATTACTTTAGAATACCGTAGAATATTCGACGCTAGGCGGTTATTTGAAAATAGTGGGTCAACGGGATGACAGCGGTAGCTAGTATACAGTAGTAATTTGCTGGCCTAAAGCCAGCGAAGGCCAAGTTTTGACATTTGGAAAAATAAAAGGTCTATCCCATTATAGTATTAAAATATTCTCACATTTGACATTGTTCCACCCGATAACTTCCAGTGTTTCTGTGATAAGTGAACGACGAGTGCTAGACCACCCGCACTCTTTTTAAGTAGCTTAGGGAGCCATTTCAGATTTATTGTTTTGGTTATTGCTGTGTGGCTTATAGATTCGAACAGTTAGCTCTCTGTTGAGAAATCAACAGAGAAAGGAGCGAGTGATTGTCAGAGCCGTATAGTTAGTAATAGTAACATATTTTAGCAGACGGTTCTGGAGGTTCTGCTTGTGTTCAAAATTAAGAGATTGCGTTGGACCAAGTCAGACCGCTTATCAGTAAGGAGTAACGTCCTCTGATCGTTCAACAGTATAGGATAGATAGGTACTCGATAAACATGGTAGTCTCAATATAATATGGACTTCACGGGTATTAGTGAATGAACCCTTACAGCATTGTTTTAGTTAGCGAAGGCCAACATGAGGTACAAACATGGGGCATAGCTAAGGAGACTTGTTAGTTAGACTGTTAGTGCGGTCCTCTGCTTTTTTCAATCTTTCTTTTTCGTATTTTAGTTGGAAACTAATTTTGGATTATTTTTGTCGGACCCATATAGTTTTGATGGTATCGATGGAAAGTAAACATTGTATACGGATTACTACGAATCTGCATATCGGCCATTTGTTTACTAAATTCAGATTGTTAATAATCTTGTAATGAAACCCCCACCCCATGAAATATGGAATCACAAGACAGACCTGCATTTCTGGTTTATTAAATCTTGGATAAAAAAATAACCATTACAGTAAAATTGCAAACAAGATTAAAAACCACCCATCATATCCATCTAACTCTAGGCTCCCTGCACCAGTAGTTTAGACCTCCCTTGGCCAAGTAACACTGAACTAACTGTATCATAAAAAACATAGAAGATATTCGGTGTCCAACTCTCTTTTGTTACTTAAAACTTAGTATCAATTTCCCGCTAAATAACTTTATATAAATTTTATAAATTGACACGCAAGAAAACTGTAAACTAGTTTCAGTTTATTGCAAATGGGGTGGGGGGTGAGGATATTGTTGTACGATGTAGTACATGTAGGCCTAATACTCTACTGTATTCCATTATTGTGGGGAGAGCCAAGAAAGTAAGAGAGCGTAGTATACGGGTACCACTATCTCAATCGGCGTGTCTGTAGATCTGTCGTTCTGTAGATCCGTATATTTAAACGTTAATAGCTCAGTTGATCCTCGATGAAATCTATCCAAACTTGGTACACAATGTTGTTTGGGAAAAGTTTCGAAATTTTCAAAGTTAAATTCGCATATTGCCTTGGAGAAGCTAAGATAAAAGCAGTTAATTAGTTAATTGAGCTAATTTCGGTAAAAAAAGGCATTGTCAGCCTGCCCTGCCGGTTTCATGGAAATTAATTATTTTCTAGTATAAATAATGATACTTAAAAATTATACAGCTGGAATCCCCATACCCCATTCCATTATTGTTATTTATTAGATCAAGTGATTTACTTCAGGAAATGTGTTTTTAATTAATATAAGCTACTTGCATCTCCCCTAATTCCATGGCGTGCTGGCTATTGCCTGGCTGGTAATCAGTACACGTTCGTGGGGCCTTCGCGCAGCACGAGACTCAGCTAACGCGAGAAAGGTTAACCCGAAAAAGATGTAAATCCTAGTACTTGAAATTTTGTCTACTACTTCGTTAGCTTGTCTCTACCAGTTCTATTTAAGCAATGATCGTAGGTCAGTACTCCAACTTTCAGATGAATCTGATTGGTTCTATTACAGCTACTTTTAAGATGCAATGTTCGTTCATAGGTCACTCCTACCAAATTTCAGATGAACTGATTGTGGTTCTATAATTACAGCTACTTCTACGTTTCTGTCAATTCCCCCCTAGCGGCAGACATATGAACTACAGAAGTCTGTTTCTCTGTAGAATTTCTGAAGTTTTTATAGACTACATGTGCACAAAGTTTGGTTCCATTTCATCCATGATTGACAGACTTATTAGCGTTCAAACATTTCCAACGACGACGGCTCACTAATTGTACTGCTACTGTATGCTAAAGGCTCACCTAGACTTCGTGGCTCGCCCTACTCGAGCTATGAGTAATTACATCTATAAGACAGGCAGCGTAAGGAGCCTTACGAATCAGACAGATTGCTTAGTGTTTATTTCAAATTAGTCGAGGCATTAACATGGTAAATTAATTTAATAATATTTCAGTATCAATACTAAATGGGCATAAGGTAAGTTTTACTATTTCTAACAAATTGGGTAGCTGTCAATATCTGCCTGCCATCAATAATGGGCCTTTGGGTTGGAGTGCAGATCAAAGGGGATAAAAGGTTAAGGGAAGGAACTTTCCTCTCTTTTTTGATTTATTGACGGTTTGGTTAAATTTCTTAAATACCGATTCTGTGATAGAATATGGCTCAATTATATTTTGTATCTCATAACTGATCCTCGTGCTGCTCGAAAGCCCCACGAACGTGCATGTATAGGCCTACAAGTCGCGTTGGCACAACCATGAGACTACGGTAACGGAAAAGCCGTGGTTATAATAGTACCTTACTACAGTAATCGAAACCACAGTTTTAGAATTAACTCGTGGTGTAGTTCTATTATAAAAAATCAATTCGTAGTATTGGGACTTCCTATCTCAGTAGTAGTCATAGTCATCAGTAACTTCTGGGTTGTTGCTTGTATCATTGTCTTTATCATGATGAGCAAAAAACTGTTCCAAGAGAGCCATTCCATTTGATTCTCCCGAGAAGTTTCGCATCATATCAACGTTGACTGCTATGATAAAGATACCAGTGAAAAGAAACAAACCCACATCTACTATTTTAATTATCTTTATCAACATCCGGATTTTCTTTTTCCTAATGCGCCATCGAAATCTGAAGAACTTGACTGTTGCTTCGGATAATCCTTTCTTATTAAGTTCTTTATTACCATTCGGCTGTTTCAAAGCAATGTCCTCTCCATTACCAACTACATCCTTAGGAACTTCCTCAATGTCACTGTTGGAACATTTCTCATCCAATTTGTTCAAAATGTGGTATATTCTCTGAAGGATGACACAAGCAATTACTGTGAAAATTGTAATGTTAACGTTCATATAGTAGAGCCCACTTAATAAAGGTACAGGCTTACCTGCTGGTGGAACATATTCCTGCACCATGACAAGATTCAACAGCTGAGCAAAGAATAACGCAGAAACAAGACCAATTCTGTCACCTTCTTCTTGGGGAAGCAGAAAAACAAACGGGATGATAGCGCTTATAACCACGGAAGGAAATATGATTATCTTGAAATAAAATTTGGGTGCCCTCCGAATGGTAATACCGTAACTCAGCGTTGTAAAGGAAACCGCTTTAT
>JAUCBJ010004889.1:0-24342 GCA_032718475.1 Nemertoderma westbladi | reverse complement strand
TGGCGATCGGCCCACTTTGAAAAGCTCCTCAATAATGACAGGGTATTGCCTGATAACTTTATAGAAGTAAAAGTGTCTGAGTCTGTACTCCCAGATATTCCCATTGGCGATATCTCCTTTGCAGAAGTGAAGGCTGCTGGAAAGAGCATTAAGACCAATCGTGCCAGTGGAGTAGAT
The DNA here is from genome assembly GCA_032718475.1 of Nemertoderma westbladi. Classification (NCBI taxonomy): domain Eukaryota; kingdom Metazoa; phylum Xenacoelomorpha; order Nemertodermatida; family Nemertodermatidae; genus Nemertoderma; species Nemertoderma westbladi. The sequence continues at coordinate 24,165 of JAUCBJ010004889.1, read as the reverse complement.
GGTGTTCCCCCTGAGGTCTTTAAAATACCTGAGTGTTTAAAGCTCATCTATCCCATCATAGTAGACATGTACCGTACAACAAGAGTCCCACAAGAAATGAAAACAAATAAGTTGGTGCCAGTTCCCAAGAAGGGCAACCTAACACTCTATGGTTCTTTTCGGGGAATCTCATTGATCTCGATTGCTGCAAAACTATACAATAGAATTCTATTAAATCGCATCAGGGATCCCATTGAGAGACTGCTACGTGGAAATCAGAATGGGTTCCGTAAAGGTCGTGGGACCATGGAGCCCATTTTGGCACTTAGAAGGATAATTGAAGAGTTATCAAAAAAGAAAGACAGGCATCTGGCTGTTATCTTTGTTGACTTCTTCAAGGCCTTTGATTCAGTCTCTCGCTCACGTATGTTCAGCATACTTTCATTATATGGGATTCCTGATGAAATTATTGCAGCAATCAGATCAGTATACGATGGTTCGACAACATTTGTGTCTACTGTTGACGGTGACACAGAACCATTTGAAGTGTTATGGGGCGTCCTCCAAGGAGACACACTTGCACCATTCTTGTTCATTATTGTGGTTGACTATGTTCTACGCATGTCCTTAGATCATCATAATGATGATGGGGTGATGATACCTCCACCTACTGGCTCCAGAAGTCGAGGAAATCCTGCCAAGTATCTAACTGATCTAGACTTTGCTGATGACTTAGGAGTACTCTCAGAATCATTAGAGGGAGCCCAGCGGCTCCTCAGCTCATTAGAACATGCTGCTTCTAGTGTTGGTCTTTTTATTAACTCCAGAAAGACCAAAATTCTGACAGTTAACTTTCAAAGTCCTCAGCAAGTCTCTGATCGGATGAGCATAAGCTCATGTTATTCCCGTGGTCTGCCAGAAGTGGCAACCATGCCTCAAAGAATAACTATTATACAGTGTTGTAGAAACCGCTGTAACCCCGTATGCCGTCCATGCGAGTTAATTAATTATAAATGAATTGTTGTGGGGTGGTGACGGCGAATAAATGTATGTTATAGTACATTATGATAATGCTCTCCTCTCCATAGCGAAAAATATCAACCGCCCCCTATTGGGGCTCGAACCCGGTACCTAAGTTTCAAACTTCCGGTTATCATCAGCCGACTGTGTGTCTTAAGACCACAGAGCTACCAGGGCAGTAGAAGATTTATTCGCTATAGGGTGAGTCGCCAACCGCCCCCCATGTTTTTAATCAGAACCTCATCAGTCTGTCCAGTCTGCATTCGGTGCTCTTGACCACCCACTGCACTAAGAGAAAGCTCATCTGCCAAGGCAGTCAGCTCACCTTGTCGCATTGGGGACCCGAGTTTTAAGGTGTTTACTGAGGCTAGTCTAGTGACTCAGATTCACCAATGGCTTTGTTGGTCGGGGTGGAACATGAGAGTAGCCTCCAACTCCAGAATCCCTCTCCCCCTCACAATCTGGCCTCCCTGGTGACCCAGACTTTGGGCCAGAAAGGTCATCAGGAAAGGAACTCAAAGAATTGTTGGCTGCTCTCTCTCCAGTAGGGGGCACAGGCACAGGCAGCCGGTCAGGAGATAACTGACGCCTGTGAAGCCGATTGTGTCCGGTAATTCCACTGGCCTCTAGTGGCCGGACCTCCGCATTACTAATGTAATCAATAGTGGGGGTTGGGGGGTGCTTTTTGCTGAGTCAGCTCTCGGGGCAAATACCACACCCTGGTTTGCCATTCCACGATGGTTCGACAACATTTGTGTCTACTGTTGACGGTGACACAGAACCATTTGAAGTGTTATGGGGCGTCCTCCAAGGAGACACACTTGCACCATTCTTGTTCATTATTGTGGTTGACTATGTTCTACGCTTGTCCTTAGATCATCATAATGATGATGGGGTGATGATAACTCCACCTACTGGCTCCAGAAGTCGAGGAAATCCTGCCAAGTACCTAACTGATCTAGACTTTGCTGATGACTTAGGAGTACTCTCAGAATCATTAGAGGGAGCCCAGCGGCTCCTCAGCTCATTAGAACATGCTGCTTCTAGTGTTGGTCTTTTTATTAACTCCAGAAAGACCAAAATTCTGACAGTTAACAACTGACATTCTGACAGTCAGCAAGTCTCTGATCGGATGAGCATAAGCTCAAAGGATGGTATGCTTGAGCATGTGGACGACTTCTGTTACCTGGGATCATGGATCCGGAAGTCAGGTGAGGACCTTCGAATACGTAAGGGAAAGGCATGGGCAGCCTTGAATAGGCTTTCCAGGATTTGGAAGTCACCTAGAATTAATCGGAAACTTAAGGTCCGATTATTTAGAGAAGCAGTAGTTCCAGTACTCCTCTACGGGAGTCCATGCTGGGCTCTAACTGCTGAGGACACCAAATCTCTGGATGGCACATTCACAAGAATGCTACGCCGGGTACATTGTGTCAAGTACAATGCACACATCTCCAACCAGACACTATATAACATTGGAGGTGTCTCATTGGTTCCCCCAAGCTTGACACTAGAACAAAATCGCCTCCGCTTTGCAAGACATTGCTTTCGCCGTGAGGACCAGCCAGTGCATAATCTTGTACTTTGGCAGCCTCATGGAGTGAATAAGCATGGTGGACAGCCCATGACTTTCTTGAGACGCATCTTAAAGGACACTGGCCTTAAAGATGTGGATGATCTAGCAAATGTCATGGGTGATAGGGAGTTGTGGCGGTGCAATTTTGTTGACAAGCCGGCACAGCATTCTTAAAAATGCAGCTGCAATGCAGCATGCCGATCCTAGTAGTAGTCCGTCAGTATGTCTGTCTGTCTAAAAACATTGAATTCAGAACCATCACAAACCCGTATAACGCAAGAAACAAGGTGACACAATCAATTGATATATTTGATGGTTTTCAAAATTTGGTGCTAGCACCACATTTTGCACCCACATCCGAAAAATACAAGTTTGAGATGTCTAGTTCGATAATTATATTTTCCATTGAATTCAGAACAGCCATAAACCTCTAAAACGCAAGAAATACGTTGTCACAAGCAATTTTATCTATTGAATGGATTTTCAAAATTTCGTGCTAGCACCAAAATTTGCACACAGTACCGAAAAATACAAGTTTGATACGCTTGGTGCAACTCGTATATATTTCATCGAATCCAGAAACCCAAAAAACCCCAATTGCGTAAAAAACAAGTTTCAAACGATCAATTTACAAAATTGACTTATTTCAAAATTTGGTGCTGGCACCAAAATTTGGCACCCACCGAAATAAACAAGTTTGAAATTTCTAAATCAATTTATATGAATTCCATCAAATTTCTAACACCAAAAAACCGGTGTAAATAATAAATCGAGATGTTACAATTCATATTTAATGAAATGTAATTTTCCAAAAACGTCTCAAAAAAAGTGCCAAAAGTAGGGTTAAAAAATGGTGCTATAACTCGAAAAGTACCCAATATTTTTGAAAACGGTTTTCACTACTAGGAAGACAATAGATTTTTAGGAAAAGTCATAAAATTTCAGATTCCCAACTGCGTTTGTTTCAGAATTATAATAAAAAAACCACGGGGGGGGGGGGGTGATATTGACCCCCCCCCCCCCCCGGGTTTAATAGGGTTAACATAGCATTCTTAATGCATGCATGCCTCATTGGTGGATTGCATGGTGGTGGTGGTGACAAAATGTTTTTGATAAGACGGCATGTAGCATCTCAATTTGCAGTATCAATGCAGCAGGCCGATTATAGTAGTACTGTAGTAGTAATAGAGATGTACAGTATTTATTCACTATTGAGCGGTTGTTAACAGAAAGTTTACCGAATGAGAGCGGAGCACTATCACATTTATCCACTGAGACAAGATTCGAGAAGTGGGGTTGAACTTTCGGATCTAGGACACTTCCCCCCCCCCCCCGGACACTTCCCCCCCCGGACACTTCCCCCCCGCCCAAGTAGGACACTTCCCCCCCGGATACTTCCCCCCCGGACACTTGCCCCCCGGACACTTCCCCCCCCCCAGTTAAAGTGTTAAAATTAATCTGGGTGCATCAAAGCAATAAACAAAAGTTAAAGATGGTTACAGGACAAGTTGTATCTAGACAAGTTTTTTCAAAATTATAAAAGAAACATTTTTATAGTCAAATTTTGTTAGTTTTTCTTTTAATTCCTTCAATTCTTTTAATTTCTTTTAATTGGGGGCTGCCGCCCCCAAACCCCCGCTTCTTTTGTTGGGGGCTACCGCCCCCAAATCCCCGCTTCTTTTCTTGGGGGCTGCCGCCCCCAAACCCCCGCTTCTTTTCTTGGGGGTTATCGCCCCCAGACCCCGGCATTTCCCTGAGTGCCCGTGGTGAAAGACTTAAGACCAATTTGAAATAATTAATTCATGTTTGTATCATCAGATAATAAATTGACTAAGCCTAAAGTAGGAGCTGTATTGAATGTTAACCAATTTAATATATAAATTACTACAATATTATATAATTCAACAAAATCCTATTAAAAATATTGCAAGTAACCAGGAAATTTAATATGTAGTGTGTATAATATCTATATAGTATGTATAGTAGTAATATATATATCAATATGTAATGCTGAACATAGAATACAGGTAGACGCATGTCGATTTTACCCTGGAGAGGTATAATTTTGATTGCAACAATAAGATTCATCCCCATCTGCTACAATTTGAAGAAGACTATTACATAATAATACCTATAATTAAAACAATTAATTATTATAATTCTATAGTTAATAAAAACAGTATATCATTCGGGGGATGGAATTTATAGGTCATCTAATATAATTAATTGTTTAAAGATTAGCAAACAATACGATGTAATTGCATTGATAAAACCCATAAATAAAACTTGGATATAAAATGTAAAATCGGGATGCAAAAGTTCACTTTCTGAGCTACGAAAGGAAAATTGGATACAACTTATCTGGATACAAGCGGTCCGTTTACCTTACAAAATGAAAAATACGAATGTGCGAAGTTAAGATCAGTCGGGGGGGAAGTGTCCGCGGGGGGGAAGTGTCTGGGGGGGAAGTGTCCGGGGGGGAAGTGTCCTACTTGAGCGGGGGGGAACTGTCCGGGGGGGAAGTGTCCGGGGGGGAAGTGTCCGAACACCGAACTTTCCACTCAAGCTGATTCCACTCCATAGTGTCATGAGTATTAATAACCAAAACACTACAAAATATATTAAATTCAATATAGGACATAGGTACAGTATGCAGTGTTGCAGGGGATGGAAGTAGGTCTAAATATGATTAGAAAGTATATCTAGCAGTTCAGTCTAGTAGGTGGTTTAGTAGTGGTAGTCTAGTAGGTGGGTTAGGCTTTTATTAAGACTGTAAGAAGCATCTTGTCTTTAGTTCGAATAAAGTGTAATTATAATTAAGATAGAAATTAAGTGGACGCAGAGTGGATATGGATAAGTATATAGTATGTAATGTGTACTGTTGTCGGCTCTCAAGTGTTAGCAGGTCCAGCTCCGTTTCAGTGTCCGTCAACATTCTGGTTGGCCTAGTCTTTGGAGGTTAAAAAGTTGTAATTTACTGTATAAAGGTAATTCCCGACATGGTGGATTTGGGTTGGTAAATAAAGAACTGCTTCCCACAGTCTAACAGTTAATAATTATTACATAGTTTTGTAGGTTAGCAAAATTATGTTTGTTTACACTATTTGTGCAGGGGTCTTGCATTGTCAAAAATTTGAAAAGTTGTGTTTTTTTGCGGTTATAAGCCATTTCAGACACTTTAACACTGGGGAAAGTCATATTAAAAAAAAAAAAATTTCTTTCTAAATGAATTAATTTTACATAGTTTTGTAAAAAATGTTGTTTGTTTGCACTAATTGTGCGGGGGTCATGCATTGGCAAAAATTTGAAAAGTTGTGTTTTTTTATGGTTTTAGGCCATTTCAGACACTTTTAACACTGGGGAAAGTCATATTAAAAAAAAAAAATTTCTTTCTAAATGAATTAATTTTACATACTGTAGTTTTGTAAAAAATGTTGTTTGTTTGAAATAATTGTGCGGGGGTCATTCATTGTCAAAAATTTGGAAAGCGATGTCTTTATGTGGTTTTAGGCAATTTCACACATTTATAACATAGGGAAAAATTACATTTCCAAAATTATCAGTCAGACTCTTTGTGTGTATTCACTGGACTAACGGCCGAAGAAAACTTTTATTTTGCATTTTTAGATCACAATGATCATGATCACATATAATGCATGGCATAGATTAGCATTGTCATGAAAAGGCACAAGACGCTGGGAACACCAACAGCTACCCACATGCGACATGGCTTGCTAAATTAGATAGAGACTGGCACTACATGGCTTTACATGGCAATGCATATGGAATTGGTAGGATGTCATTCACATCATGTTGTTGGCCATAACATTGGATAGCATGGTTCAGCGTGTTACGTGGTACCTGTTATAGCACAGTTATAACAGTTATAGCGCAGTTATAACAGTTATAACTCTACAAATTGGCAATGATATGGCATATCACAACACACGATCGCATATTGTATAATAATACTGGGAATGGTTTTACAACTGGGAAACTTACAATACATAGCATGCGATGGTCACTTTATTAGGCATGGCAGTGCTGTCATTGCACTGCATGATATGTCATGGCATGGTACAGTATGGCACATTATCAGGGAAATTAAAGTGACACAGTATAATACAACATTGTGGGCATGTCAGGGTGTGGAATTAAAAGAATACCAAAAGACCATTGATATTACCACGATATGGTGTGACATGTGTGATGTCGCTCGCACCATATATGCTCAAGCGAAAAATTTTAATACCATTTTGATGATAATAATCTTGAAACAATGATATATTATACGAATTATATCTTTACTTAAGTTTGGTAATTTAATTTCAGAAATCTGTCTAGATTAGAAGACCTGAAACTTCACCAGAATGCGATTAAATACATTGGCGAATACGCCTTTCAAGGATTAACCGCTCTCACAAAAGTGTTAGTAACGATACATATAGGCCTAATGTTTTGATATTAATGAAGTTAACAAATTAATGTTATATACAATTTATATTTTACTCGACTGAATCGATGACTTGACTCGATGAATTCGTGATATATGACTATCTGCAGTTCTGCACTTCAGTTATACTGTTATTTAGCTGTTGTGCAATCTAAGCCACTCTCAATTCTTTTCATTGAATGTTCTACACTAAGAATATTATTTTAGTTAATCGTGACCTAGGAACTGTGGCTTGCGCATTATTTATTCCTTAACATCACAATTAGGCCTACGTTTGTCCAATGATACACAGGCATGCTGTATTCCAACAACATTGTAAATAAGTGATGTGTCCCACTTTGGCATTTGTATGGCTGCACTGTTACAAATACGTGTAGACGAGTTAGTTTTACTTGTGGACGTATTAGCTACCACCTGTATCCAAACATACGTATTAGAAAATTTTTCATGTCTCTTTCGGTGGTCCGTAAAAAAAACAAGTGTAAAAACAAACTAGAATAATGGTAAGAATAATAGGCTACAATAGTGACATGTTATTATGTAGTGTATTGTTCTTTAATTAGCAAAATTTCATAAAAATCGTTACAGCGTTTTACAGTACTCTAGGTCAGTAGTATGGAAGCCCATAATGGCCACATTACCATAAAGAAAATATAGCATTAACTCAATGGGAGCTTAATGTGCCGTTGTAAATTTGCTGTGGTCAACCGCAACATTTAGAATGTGTCATGGTAAATGTGCCATGGTCTACTGCAACATTTAGAATGTGCCATAATAAATGTGCCATGGTCTACCGCAACATTTAGAATGTGCTGTGGTTGTTTGCGTTATTTTCAAATCAGGTGCCGGGCATATATAAAAATTATAAACGATAATGAACGAATATTCCAAAAAGTCCCGGATACCATGTGCAAAAAACCGGAACGATTAAAAGTTAAAAATAACATAGTTACGGCGATTTATATTGACGACTAAATACAAAATCGCCACTCTCAGTGCTTTTATTGGGGCCCAAATTCTAAGAATTCAAGTACAATCTGGCTCCAGGTAGAATTCCTGGTAGCCAAGGGACAAATGCCTGAGTTGTGCTGGTCAGCCTAGCACGAGCCGCAAAGGATTTGGGTTAGGGTGACACTTGGTGTCACAAAGAAAGGTGGGGACCCCAAGCCGAGCTGGTCAGCCTGGGGTGAGCCTGAAAAGGATTCGACCTAGGGTGAAACTAGGCAGAGCGCGGGAGAAAGGGACATGAACAGCCGACCCCGAGCTAAGCCTCTTGACTTGCCTTTGGACCCACCCCCTAAAGGGATGGCGGCGTGGGGTGAGGGGTATGCAACACCTTACTGAGGGACTTGGACTGCCTGAGTGGCGCTGGTCAGCTTTGTGCGAGCCTGAAAAGGATTCGAACGCTGGTGACACTAGGTGTCATAAGGTCCCAACAAACCCCGAAGTTAAGCCACTTGACTTGCCTGAGGACTCAACCTGTAAGGGATGGCAAGGGGTGAGCGGTGCACTGAAGGGTCGATGCTTTACCGACTAGATGGAGTGATATGCAGTATCACTGCTGCATTCTCTCACAGACTCATAGACACCAATGGACAGCTGAGGTCAGTGTTATCACGAGCCTGAAAGGATTCGGGGTAGGCAAAGCAAGAAAAGGATTGACCTGACAGAATACCGATGGATTTTACTTATGATGGATATAGACAGACCAGACAGACGTGTATCAAACGTAGTTCTGGGGGGGTTAAAATCTAAATAAATAATTCTGACTGACCAAATAACTCGTAAATGTAGGCTTATTTTGATAACTCATTTGATTATTATTATTGTGTATATTTCATTTATATTGGCCTATTGCCGCATTGGGGAGTCCCATATATTTGGAATCAGTGTGTAACAGTGCAAAGATAACTTGATCAATTAGAATAAAATTGATGATTCAACCCAACTTGTTCTTTTTCCTTTTCGACTGCATTACCAATCACTCCCTGATCCAATATCCAGTGACTAGTATTGCGGAGATCCACAACCCTTTCAAACTTACTCCGGTGTTATGAAATAACGGCAACAAAATTCCAAATATAGCGGTGAATTTTTGCCAGCGCAAAATTCAGATAAACCTGCGGAATTCCAACCATGGCAACTTCCCGACGGAGCTTCGCCGAGCGACAAATTTTGGACACCAAATTCTACTTCCGTGCTACACTGGCACGTAAACACGAAGGAAACTGGTGAGAAAATCCTAGAGCAAACATAAATCCAAACTTGAGGAACACATGCGACACCTTGACTAGTTCCAGCATCAACACTCCCGGATCATCCAACTCGTCAGGAGGTATGGGGAACAGTCACACCATAGACTCGAGAGTTAAGCAGAGTCTGTATCCACAGTTGTTACGAGACGAATGGCTACAAGGAGGACTACTAGACAATCGGAGTCTAGGTTCTGGAGCACGACCTCCACCCACTCTCAGAGAAACAGACTCCAAGACCAGATGCGGGAGCAACGGGCTGGCACAGTCAAACCGCGATTGGAGAATGAATAAGCGCAGCTGGATTTGGATAGAAATAAATTGGTGCAAGAAATGATCAATCAGTATCAGGCAGTCGACATCGAGGAACGAGACGCAGAAACTCAACTCGAAATCGAAAATCGTGAATGAGAAACCCAACTCAAAATCGAAAAACGTGAACTAGAAACTCAACTCGAAATCAAAAAACGCAAAATGGAAACTCAGTTAGAGAACAATAAACATAAGAGAGAACTCAATAAGATAAAAAGGATACAACAATGGGATGCGGAACAACGATCTCGAGATATAAAGGCAGAAAATATAATGATCCAAAAGAAAAGTATGGATGATGCCAAATTAGCCAAGTATGAAACTGCTTTACTCGAGCGAGATCTCCTAATTGAGGAGGATAGGGAAAGAGGGATCGAGCAGGGGTATGAACCCATCCCCATTCCTGAGTTGGAGAAAACACTTCCTTTTGAAGAACCCGCTCTCCTCCAACCTATCCTTAAATCCCACAAACTCTCTCCCGCAGCACAAAAGTTCATATCAGAAGCGGACCATGGAAGTCATAGTACCTGATATGAGCCTGAAAATGATTCGGAGGGGATTGCTATGCACCTTCCTGGCCGGAATGCCCAATATGGTTGTGAGAGGTCCTCAGAAGATGAAGTGGGTCTGATTAACAGGTGAATTGTAGTGGATGAGCCTGAAAAGGATTCGGCAGGAGGGAGTTCCGCCTGGTCCACAGAACTCAACCCCTGACACCCACGTTCGAATAATCCCCGACACGCCAAAATCCTGTTGGACCCATCCTATGTCGGCAGTGCACCCGGCCCTCTCAACACCTCCGGCAAACCCACATCGATGGATCTAAGTATTATTCGAGTGCTGGAAAACCGCTCGTTTATCTACCTCAATATCTCGGAGATAAACCAAAGAGATTAATCTGTTGCTTCAGGGGGGGGGGGGGGGGGGGGCGATGATGAAGCATATCAAGATGCATGGGACATTTTAAACCGGCGATATGGAAATACCGGGACCATCATTAATAAAACTCTAGAGAAACTGGTACAGGATGCAGGTTCATTGGGAGACCCCCCAAAATATTCAAAAGTTTTTGGACTCAATGTAGGAGGCAGATTATAGTTTAAAACCTTTACAGAAGTAGGATAAAGTCAACAACATATTAAACATCCAACAGATTTCTCGAAAATTTCCCGGATGGTTGCAGACCAAATAGGCCTACAAATGCGTCGATCTACGCCAACGTCATCCAGAATACGATCCTACATATCTGGAAATGTCTAGATTCCTCGACGACGTCTCAGAAGCGATGAATGACTCTATATTTTCCAAACAGAGTCTGGTGAAGCAGGATGGGGGGGGGGGGGTGGGGGACGGCGACCAGATCCCGGATTCCAATACCCAAACCTAGGTTCCACGAACCCGTCTGCACTATGGCTATATATTGCTCCGATGATGATGAAGATGAGGAGAACGAAATCGAGATGGCTGAAGAATGGGCCAGCTTCTTCACTATTTGGGTTCCCAAGCGGGACGTAACCCACAACCAACTCATTTGCATCTTCTGTGGGGAGAAACACGCCGTAGAACTTTGCCAATGTTTCAAATACGCGGATTTGGTTCCCCGTTTCGAGGCAATAATGAAACATCAGGGTTGCTTGAAATGCCTGAGCATTGGACATTACATAAGAGACTGCAACAAGCAGACATGCTGTGCGATATGCAGCGATAATAGATGAGCCAAATGTGGTTGGAAGGCCCAGAGTTCTTGAGACAACCCCAGCTCACCTGGAGCATGAAGTTTGACCTACCATGGGATAGCGGGAAGTAATAGGAAGACGATAAAGAACTCTGGAAAGTTAAGGGTGCCAAGATAAGGGACATCTATAGTTGCTTGTGCGAGCCTGAAAAGGATTCGAACTTGCTCTATATAATGTCCGATCCATCGGTCTATAGTTGCTTGTGCAAGCCTGAAAAGGATTCAAACTTGCTCTATATGACAATTGGAGCATATTCAATCCCTAATGATACCGCAAGCCACTGCTTAATCAATCTCTATGGATTCCTATATGAAGCAGCTCACCGACTATATTCTGGTACTCCAAAACTTCATGAGATGGAAATTACACCTCCCAATCGTGAAGTATAGCATCAAGGAAAACCAACTCGCCGAATGATATATAGTCTGTTATACACAAAGATAATACTTCCTGGACGAGTGGGAACAGTTTGAAAAGAGTTGTACCCTTAAATCTGACAGCCCTATTTATCAACTCAAACCGGTCATGGGAAAGGATAACTTGATCTGGATGGACACCAACATGGCAAACGCACCAACGGAGTGTGACATCAAGTATCCTGCGATCATCCATGGAGGATTCCATCTCGCTAAACTCCTGGTAAGACAATGCCACTAGACGAACCTACCTGCTGGACAAAATTGTATCATCACCAACATCCAGCATTGGATTATACTTCCTCGCTCCCTGCTTGCCCCCATTCTATATCGCAGGATTGGATTGCTTTGGACCATTCACCATAATCGAGAGGTGTTCCAATATCAAATACTGGGGGGAATATTTTTACATGCCTGAGATCTCGAGCGGTCTACCTGGACATCGTAATAAATCTATCCCAACATGCGTTTCTAAATGCACTACAACAGTTTATTGTCGGAAACGGATCATGTTGCCACATGTACTCGGATAACGGCACAAACTTCATTGGAGGGGAAAGGCAGTTGCGGGAAACCCTGGCTGAATGGTTCTCCGAACGAGCATCAGATAGAATGGAATTTCCAAACCCCAAAGGCCCTACACACAAGCGGAATCTGGGAGAAGCTTATCAACCTAGTAAATAGGTCCATAGTTAGGAGACACAAGGGTAACACACGATGCATTGCGCACAATGTTCTGTGAAATTACGGCGATGCTCAACAATAGCCACATCGTACCAATCCAAGACAACCCCACCGATCTCAAACCTCTGACACCAAACCATCTACTGGGCCAACCCAAAACCGATATCCTCCCCAAAGGGATGTTTCCCGATCCCGGCGAGATTAACTGCCACACTGACTGGAAGAAGTGACAAGCCCTGGCAGCCCACTGGTGGTGAATATGGTCCCACAAATACCTCATCATCCTGCGAACCAGACTGAAGTGGAACCATACCCATCGCAACATCGTGGTAGGAGAAATGGTCCTGGTCAATGAAGAACTGAGAGACGCGGGCATTGGTCCACAGCACGAGTAACCAAAATATTCCTGAGCAAAGATGGACTCACTCGAACCGTAATGATATGAACAGCAATGGGCCCTTACAGGCTTTGTGTCTGCTTGAGGCAGCTAATGGAGGTGTTGGAATCACGATGGACAACAAACTTCTCAACCTCAAGTTCGATACTGATGCTAGCGATATCAAGTAATGGAGTCAATCATATAAAGTAGAATACCCATCCTATAAAGTTGACAAATGATAATCATAAATTACGACGAGTTATGGAATTCTATGTGAATTGAAATGATGCAACTCACCTAAACCATCAGGATTAATTTCCTTTGTGATGTATGCAAAGTCCAGCGTCACCCTGCGGAATGTTCATGCTGACCACAGGGTCGAATGTATCAATGGCAGCCTATTTGTATTTAATCGACGTTAACTATATGGCCATATCAGCCTTACAAAGATGTGTATTGCGAATGTAGTTGTAACCATAGTGGTGATTTGTTCTCTAGGTGGGGGCCTAGAGCGGTGTAACTAGCTCGCTTATATGCGTTTATATGCAATCCAACCTCTTTAGCAGCCCTCTCCACTTTATTTAGTAGAAGCTGTGCATCTGCTAGCGTATTAGAGAGCAGGGCGATGTCATCCGCAAAGTCGGTGTCTGTGACTGTAGTTGCCGGATATCTACTACTTTGCGTTCTTGAAGTGTGAATCCCAGATCTTCACCCTTTGTGGCTGTCCTTATTGCGTAATCCAGCACAATTACAAATAGTAATGGTGCTAATGTGTCACCTTGCAGTATGCCAGCCAGGATTGAGAAAACTCAGTTTCACCTTCTGGTGAGAGTACCTGCGCTTCTGTGTCACAACATAACAATCCAATGCCAGCAACAATTACTTCTGGTATTCCATAAGCTCTTAGGATTTCATGCATTTTACCTCTATGGACGGAGTCGAATGCCTTCTTGAAGTCCACAAAATTCATGACTGCGGGGAGATTCTTTGACTTAATTCCTTTAATCAGTATCCAGTAGTGCAAGTATCTGAGCTATTGTTCATCTACTTGGTCGAAATCCGTTTTGGCTCTTCGCAGTAGTTTCTCTATGTGAGGCCTAAATAGAATCATTTTATTGTATATTTTGGTAGCTACCACAAGCAGATAGATCCCACGATAGTTTGTTGGTATGCCAAGGTCTCCTTTCTTGGGGAGAGGCTTTAGTTGACCTTTAGTCCACATTGGTGGTGGCTTTTCCCCTTTTAACATCCGGTTGCAAACATTCAATAATGGTCTGTTTAGCACTCCGGTTTTCCATACCTCCACTGGGATTTCATCTAATCCACTCGCTTTATTATTGGACATGCATTTAATGCTTCTTTGGAGTTCGGCAGGTGTGAAGTCCCCTGTTTCTATAGGTAGTGTCTTGTCATATATTTTCCTTGTAGAACTGACCTCAATGTTTGGTGGCTGCCCAAGCAAGTTGCTGAAGTGATTTTTCCAAAGTGAATCCAATTAATGGATCTAAAGTATAGCCTCAAAATAATCCAAAATATACAGAAAATATACAGTATTTTAGTCATTTCGTTATGCTAAAAATACACTGAAAAAATATATTTGAAAAAAGTCGTAGAATATCAAAGTCATGGAAAAAAGTATACTCGTCGTAATAAACTTGGTGCAGCTTCACGCTATTGGAACTTGGCGATAGTGCAGAACACCAGGATACCGTCAGTCTGAGTCCAAACAGGGGTGGGACGGATTGGATGCAAACGGTTAGCTGTTACTTTGCCCTCAAAACTATACCGTCGATCCTGGCGAGCCTGGGATGAACTGTATAGATAGCGGACAGAGTGCACAAGCACAACCGTAAATGACAGAGCCGAAGCCTATAGGAAACACTTGCTACTCTACTCTGCCCCCAAAACTAAATAGTCAGTCCTACTACTACTACTACTACTACTAGGATCGGCATGCTGCATTGCAGCTGCATTTTTAAGAATGCTGTGCCGGCTTATCGACAAAATTGCACCGCCACAACTCCCTATCACCCATGACATTTGCTAGATCATCCGCATCTTCAAGGCCAGTGTCCTTTAAGATGCGTCTCAACAAAGTCATGGGCTGTCCACCATGCTTATTCACTCCATGAGGCTGCCAAAGTACAAGATTATGCACTGGCTGGTCCTCACGGCGAAAGCAATGTCCTGCAAAGCGGAGGCGATTTTGTTCTAGTGTCAAGCTTGGGGGAACCAATGAGACACCACCAATGTTATATAGTGTCTGGTTGGAGATGTGTGCATTGTACTTGACACAATGAACCCGGCGTAGCATTCTTGTGAATGTGCCATCCAGAGATTTGGTGTCCTCAGCAGTTAGAGCCCAGCATGGACTCCCGTAGAGGAGTACTGGAACTACTGCTGCTCTAAATAATCGGACCTTAAGTTTCCGTTTAATTATCGGTAACTTCCAAATCCTGGAAAGCCTATTCAAGGCTGCCCATGCCTTTCCCTTACGTATTCGAAGGTCCTCACCTGACTTCCGGATCCATGATCCCAGGTAACAGAAGTCGTCCACATGCTCAAGCATACCATTCTTTGAGCTTATGCTCATCCGATCAGAGACTTGCTGAGGACTTTCAAAGTTAACTGTCAGAATTTTGGTCTTTCTGGAGTTAATAAAAAGACCAACACTAGAAGCAGCATGTTCTAATGAGCTGAGGAGCCGTTGGGCTCCCTCTAATGATTCTGAGAGTACTCCTAAGTCAACAGCAAAGTCTAGATCAGTTAGGTACTTGGCAGGATTTCCTCGACTTCTGGAGCCAGTAGGTGGAGTTATCATCACCCCATCATCATTATAATGATCTAAGGACATGCGTAGAACATAGTCAACCACAATAATGAACAAGAATGGTGCAAGTGTGTCTCCTTGGAGGATGCCCCATAACACTTCAAATGGTTCTGTGTCACCGTCAACAGTAGACACAAATGTTGTCGAACCATCATATACTGATCTGATCTGATTGCTGCAATAATTTCATCAGGAATCCCATATAATGAAAGTATGCTGAACATACATGAACGAGAGACTGAATCAAAGGCCTTGAAGAAGTCAACAAAGATAACAGCCAGATGCCTGTCTTTCTTTTTTGATAACTCTTCAATTATCCTTCTAAGTGCCAAAATGGGCTCCATGGTCCCACGACCTTTACGGAACCCATTCTGATTTCCACGGAGCAGTCTCTCAATGGGATCCCTGATGCGATTTAATAGAATCCTATTGTATAGCTTTGCAGCAATCGAGATCAATGAGATTCCCCGAAAAGAACCATAGAGTGTTAGGTTGCCCTTCTTGGGAACTGGCACCAACTTATTTGTTTTCATTTCTTGTGGGACTCTTGTTGTTCGGTACATGTCTACTATGATGGGATAGATGAGCTTTAAACACTCAGCTATTTTAAAGACCTCAGGGGGAACACCATCTACTCCACTGGCACGATTGGTCTTAATGCTCTTTGCAGCAGCCTTCACTTCTGCAAAGGAGATATCGCCAATGGGAATATCTGGGAGTACAAACTCAGACACTTTTACTTCTATAAAGTTATCAGGCAATACCCTGTCATTATTGAGGAGCTTCTCAAAGTGGGCTTTCCAACCATTGAGGCGATCGGCTGGTGATTCAGCCTTAACCTTCCTTGGTGGTTGGTTGGCTTTTCCGCCCAGTAAGCAGATTGATCGATAGTCAGTCCTGAGACAAACTAAGTAGCTAGTGGACAGAGTGCAAAAGCGCTCTGGGGCTAGTTAGCCAGCGATCTCAGTCCTAGGCGGAATGGTCTTACCTTCCCAGCAACTGCGAACCCGTAAGGCCGGCCTGGGAACAAAGACACCCCACTTTAAGGATAGTCAGCCAAAACACAGTCCTTGGCGGAATCGTCTTACCTTCCCAGCAACCGCGAACCCGCTAAGGCCGGCCAGGGAACAAAGACGCCTAGTTTATGCTGCCGAGGCAGCCAAACTATAAGGCTGGTTTTTGGATCTGACTTTTCCATCCAAATGTGGCCCCTTTTAAACCTGGTGTATGGTCAATATGAAGTTGACCTCTAATTATCACCTAAACACACTTTGTCTTTCTTGTGCAGTGATTTTATGTTCAACCCATGTAATTATAATTAATACGTGGTTGTTTGACTGACCAATAACCGTTTATTGATGAACGGCAATAGAGTTTAACGGTTATCAATTATTCCTTTGTTAATAATTAGGTGAGAGTAATAGGTGGGTGAGGTTGGCATACTAAGGGGCCAATGAGAGAAAGGAGGGAGGTTGTGTAGCGACTTCCTTCATTGGATTGCAATGATTTGTAGGGGAGTAACCGGCAATATTGGTTGGAATTTGTGGGTGAGGCCGGCTAAGGATGTCTGGGATGGAAATATGTCGTAATATTGGATATAATCGGAGATAAATATTACGCTGGGAAAGGGGGAAATAGGGAATAATTGTGTAGTGATCATTGCATTTTTAAATCAGAATCACGACGGAGTGTATTTTTGTATGTTTGTATGTTTGTTTCTATGGAGGCGCGAAAAATCGATTACACTTAAACACTGGCAGACTAAGTTAAGTGCAGTGAATATGTAACAATATTACCTAATATTGGTTACAGTAGCTATGGCTAAATTCTTTATTACGTTGCCATAGGTATTATCTTTTAACTTAATTCTTAATTAATACAGGGAGGGGGGGGGGGGGGGTAATATTTCATTTAATTATTTATAATTATAATAACATTGGTTATTTATATAGCGCTTTTCTACGGTCGACATACTCAAAGCGCTTTTATTATTATTACCCCAGCAAAGCCAGGTTCCCATTACCGATGGGTTGGCGTAGGCACTAATGTCTAAAGTGTCTTGCCTAGGGAAACAACAGTGAGAAATTTATACGGTAACGTATACTGGCATCACGTCATATATACTAATGTTTCTAAAACATAACTGGCAATTATTATTTTTTACTCTGGATTTGCATACAAATAAATTTTAAGAAAACAAAGGAATTGTAGTAGCAGTTAGTATGATGTTTTATAATGAATTTAAATATAAACTGAAAGTTTATCAAACTATTTATTCTCCAGACTACAGCCGTAATATAGGCCTACACTGGCAAACTTATGTTAATTCATCACTTTGGCTTTTTTGTCATACCAAGTTTGGGATTTCTAAACAAAAAATACCCTGTAACAGTAACATGGCAGAAACAACAAAGTGCGATTTTTAATATCTTGCACTTTGGCGTTTCTGCCAGGACTCTTTATTTGCAATTCTCACTTTGGCTAAGTGGCGCATCTCTTTTCTGAAGCAGTGGATGTCAGTATCACTTTGGCGTTTATACCACTCCTCCTTGAGATACTCTAGTACAAATTTCAGTTAAAACCTAATTTTATCCAAAATTGCACTTTGTCTGTTCTGCCATATCACCGACGATAAGAAGTTATACTTTTCAGCTTTATTTAAAAGTTGTGTTACTTCAGCTGACGAAAATAAATTGAGATGATGGGAAAGTGGGGGAGTAAATATTACAGGGAATGAAGTGGTAAGCACCCGCAAACAAAAATACTGTAAGTAAGGATACTTACTTATAAGTAAGTAGGGGTGTAACCGAGGTTACTTACTTATAAGTAAGTAGGGGTGTAACCGAGGATACTTACTTATAAGTAAGTAACCGGAAGTTATGTGTATGACATGCCGTTCAGTTCTCTGTTGTGTTCATTATATTTACCTGAAAGAAGGACTATAATAATAGTGAGAAAGCTAGCATGTATTCCTTAAGGCCATGATACACCACAGGAGCGGCGAGCGGCAGCGGCTTTTTAAAAATAGAACACATTATTTTCTATGGGTGATGATAGACCAGAAATGGCTGCTGCCGCTCGCGCTCCTATAGTGTATCATACCAAAAGTAGCCGCTCACATCGGCCGCTCGCCGCGGCCGCCCGCCGCTGCGCTGCCGCTCGCCGCTCCTGTGGTGTATCATGGCCTTTACTTATTTTAGTTTGCGGGTGCTAATCTTCGAGTTATTGGGTCATTTATATTTATGTCATTTATAAAAAACTCAAGTAATTTATTGTTTTAATAATAATATATTGCTTTTAGGGATATTTACAACAGCAATCCAATTTCCTCTTACAGTCCACTGGCATTTCGCAATTTACCGTCGCTGTTAATATTGTAAGTATTATTTTCTCAATATTTCTTTCATTTTTCGTGCCAAAAGTAATTACTGTTTACTGTATTAAATTTCATTGTAATGCATGTATTGTATAGGCCTATTCTACTACTGTGTTTTGAACACATCCTCTCCAAATTATTGTAGCTAGTTTTGATACTTTGTTTTTTTGTAAGAAAACGTTCTAGAACATATTATCCTTTCCCATTTCTTTTAAAAGTATTGTTCTAGAACAGATAATAGGGTTGGTGCGCGAAAAAATTGTTGGGCTAGAAACAATCGAATAAGAGGTAACAAGGTGCCACGAATCGAGTGGCGGCGTGTGTTCTTTGTAAAAACACATGGAAATGGTCGAAATTGCGAGTTTAAGTAAGCCCGGGAAGCCAATTTTTAAAATCACTGTGATTGGCAGGACATTTTTGACGTCACTACCCAGTGCTCTGATAATGAACCCACTATAAGAAATTATTTTTCAGAGCACTGAATAGTGACGAAATATATTTAGCATCCAATCACAGCCGATTCTCAAAATTGGCTTCCCGGGCTTACTTAAACCCGCCATTTGGACCGTTTCCTCGTGGTTTTACAAAAAAAAACACACCCCGCCACTCGATGCAGGTCACATTGTTACCACTTATCCTATTGTTTCTAGTCCAATATGTTCTAGAACATTATATAAAAAATATTTTTTTTTGTGCATTTTTTTAAACTGATTTGTGTCAAAACTATAACTACAACAAATTATAGTTGTTGCTTAGCATTTTTATGGTAGCTAGTATTTTTATTTAAAAATTTCCTTTGTAAAATATGTAAAGGTACATAACATTATTTTTTTACTTCGATCTCGCCTCCACCCTGTTGTCTTCCAGAGGAGTACGAACCAACATTCGCTGAATCAATAGGTACGGCGTTACCGCCATCTCATAAACCCAACTGTGACATCAATACGGGCCCGGTAGCAACGCTAGTGCGAGGGTGGCACACCAATTAACAATAGCACCATTGCAGTAGAGCGAACAGTCTGTCTGCGCCAGAGTTCAATATACTTATTTGAACAGATGCACCTTTCGGCCTGTTAATAAAAGTGTAAATCAATAGTTAACACGGTAAAAGTAATTCATATTTATCGAAACTTCATTTAGTTTGGATTTTTATCGAGATAGTGGAGGCCATGCGTGAGGAAGTTGGCAAAGACGTCCATGTGGGATCGAACTGGTGACCTCCGGGTTGCAAGTCTGACGCTCTAATGAGGTTTGATGACAGGCCAGTCGAGGGAGTGTACAGAGTTGACAGATGTGAAATCCGTGGGTACTTAGTCTCGTTATTAGATGGCGTTTAGGGTAGTTTGCTTCAGTCCAACTTCTGTGAGTACCTCTTGAACCTCAGCCAGCTTTTCTTCGACGCTGTGGAGATTTTGGTCAAACGCGGGTGTACGGCTTACTCTCTCTGAAGATACAGTACAAGGGCATATTGCGGGGCATATTAACAGGGGCATATTGCACATATGTGTAATTAAAACTTTTCGGTTTAACGAGTTAAACGAGACCAAGTAAGAAGTCTTTTCAGGGCATTGCGTCCGATAACTTTATAGAAGTAAAAGTGTCTGAATCTGTACTCCCATTATTATGATATTCCCATGATATTCCCATTGGTCATATCTCCTTTGCAGAATTAAGGCTGCTGCAAAGAGAAGACATTTTAGTTTCCACAAATCGCAAATTTAATTTTATATAAATTTAACACCTTACAGTATGTAATTAGTGTGTCATTGTAAAAGTTTCAGATCTAGATAGGACTGGTGGAATGGAAATGGAAAAAAAGAGAAAGGGCACGGATGGAAAAAGTAAGAAGAGGTGAGAGTGAAAGAAGATGAGGGTAAAAAGCAAAGAGAGGGTGAGACGGGATAAGGAGTTAAAGGAGAGAGAGAAAAGGTCGTAGAAGGAGTTGAGAGAGAGAGGGAAAGAGAGAAAGGCAGGAAAAGATGTCGTAGAGGAAAGGGCAGGAATAAATCGATTGGCGGTAAGAATAAGGATAAAAAGATTCGAGGAATAAGTACTGTTACCAGAATTCGAGAAAATATTGAAGAAATACTAGCACCAATCCGGCAAAGTCTCAAAAATGACCCATGACAGAGATGACCCATGACCGCCATGAGTTCATGAAAATGGTTCAACACAACAAGAAAACATTACCTAAAAGTTAGAGAAGCTAAAGGGAATGATGAGTTGATGTTGTTAATGACGTTATGGTCATATCTGTGGACATTGTTCATTTTATAGTACATTTTAATCATAATATTAATCATTATTCATCATATTAATATATTATTAATAACATATTAATCAAGAGCATTAAGACCAATCGTGCCAGTGGAGAAGATGGCTCAGTAGATCTAAAATACCTGAGTGTTTAAAGCTCATCTATCCCATCATAGTAGACATGTACCGAACAACAAGAGTCCCACAAGAAATGAAAACAAATAAGTTAGTGCCAGTTTCTAAGAAGGGCAACCAAACACTCTATGGTTCTTTTCGGGGAATCTCATTGATCTCCATTGCTGCAAAGCTATACAGTAGAATTCTATTACTCCTATTAAACCCGGGGGGGGGGGGGGGTCAATATGACCTCCCCCGTGGTTTTTTTATTATAATTCTGAAACAAACGCAGGTGGGAATCTGGAATTTTATGACTTTTCCTAAAAATCTATTGTCTTCCTAGTAGTGAAAACCGTTTTCAAACATATTTGGTAGTTTTCGAGTTATAGCACCATTTTTTAACCCTACTTTTGGCACTTTTTTTTTTGAGACGTTTTTTGAAAATTACATTTCATTAAATATTAATTGTAACATCTCTATTTTTGATTTACACCGGTTTTTTAGTGTTAGCAATTGGATGGAATTCATATAAATTGATTTAGAAATTTCAAACTTGTTTTTTTCGGCGGGTGCCAAATTTTGGTACCAGCACCAAATTTTGAAATATGTCAATTTTGTAAATTGATTGTTTGAAACTTGTTTTTTACGCCATTGGGGTTTTTGGGGGGTTCTGGTTTCGAAGAAATATATACGAGTTGCACCAAGCGTATCAAACTTGTATTTTTCGGTGCTGTGTGCAAATTTTGGTGCTAGCACGAAATTTTGAAAATCCATTCAATAGATAAAATTGCTTGTGACAATTTATTTCTTGCATTTTAGAGGTTTATGGCTGTTCTAAATACAATTGAATATATAATTATCGAACTAGACATCTCAAACTTGTATTTTTTGGAAGTGGGTGCAAAATGTGGTACTAGCACCAAATTTTGAAAACCATCAAATATATCAATTGATTGTTTCATCTTGTTTCTTGCGTTATACAGGTTTGTTAGGGTTCTGAATTCAATGGAATCAGTAAAAATTTCATAAGAGTTTTCAAACTTGTATTTTTCGCCGGTGGGTGAAAATTGTTGTGCCAGCACCAAATTTTGGAAAATGAGTAAATTGATCACTAGATAGTCTCATCTTGTTTCTTGTGTTATACGGGTTTATGAGGGTCCGGAATCTGATGGAATCAATAAAAACAACACTGGACATCGCAAACTTGTACTTTTTGGTGATGGGTACGAAATTTGGTGCTAGCACCAAAATTTGCCAAATTACGCCGAAAAATACAAGTAGCAATGACCTTGCATATTTGAAATGTATTCCATTAGAATCAGCGCCCTAGAAAACCTGAAAATGTGAATCTATAGCATCGTATAAGTTAATTAAAAATTTTGTGTTCTAACTGAAAAGTGCTGGTTACTTGTTTTTTTCATTTTTTTTCCTACGCATAGAGGACTAAACAGCCATTTATGGTAATCATATCATTTTTAAATATTTTCCAATGTATTTTGCGCCCCAGAAAACCTGTATTGAAAAACAATTAGCCGAAAAATGTAACTTTCAAATTTTGTGAAAATTGTGCACTACTTGTAATTTTGGTGCTGCAATATTACCACCCCAGTATATTTTTTCGAAATTTTTTTTTTCGGTCGGATCCAGACTAGTGATACCTACGTACAAACAAAAAATCAGACGTTTTCGTTAATATTTGTAGATTTTAGAGGGAAGGGTCAATATGACCCCCCCCCCCCCCCCCCCCCCCGGTATTTGTACAGCATTTTATAGCCCGGTACTAATAGGGTTAAATCGCAACAGGGATCCCATTGAGAGGCTGCTCCATGGAAATCAGAATGGGTTTTGTAAAGGTCGTGGGACCATGGAGCCCATTTTGGCACTTAGAAGGATAAGTGAAGAGTTATCAAAAAAGAAACACAGGCATCTTGCTCTTATGGTTGTTGACTTCTTCAAGGCCTTTGATTCAGTCCCTCGCTCACGTATGTTCAGCATACTTTCATTATATGGGATTCCTGATGAAATTATTGCAGCAATCAGATCAGTATACGATGGTTCGACAACATTTGTGTCTCTGTTGACGGTGACACAGAACCATTTGAAGTGTTATGGGGCGTCCTCCAAGGAGACACACTTGCACCATTCTTGTTCATTATTGTGGTTGACTATGTTCTACGCATGTCCTTAGATCATCATAATGATGATGGGGTGATGGTAACACCACCTACTGGCTCCAGAAGTCAAGGAAATCCTGCCAAGTACCAAACTGATCTAGACTTTGCTGATGACTTAGGAGTACTCTCAGAATCACTAGAGGGAGCCCAACGGCTCCTCAGCTCATTAGAACATGCTGCTTCTAGTGTTGGTCTTTTTATTAACTCCAAAAAGACCAAAATTTTGACAGTTAAGTTTGAAAGTCCTCAGCAAGTCTCTGATCGGATGAGCATAAGCTCAAAGGATGGTATGCTTGAGCATGTGGACGACTTCTGTTACCTGGGATCATGGATCCGGAAGTCAGGTGAGGACCTTCGAATACGTAAGGGAAAGAAAGGCATGGGCAGCCTTGAATAGGCTTTCCAGGATTAGGAAGTCACCTAGAATTAATCGGAAACTTAAGGTCCGATTATTTAGAGCAGCAGTAGTTCCAGTACCTCTTCTACGGGAGTCCATGCTGGGCTCTAACTGCTGAGGGAGGACACCAACTCTCTGGATGGCACATTCACAAGAATGCTACGCCGGGTACATTGTGTCAAGTACAAATGCACACATCACCAACCAG
>JAUCBJ010004888.1:0-63569 GCA_032718475.1 Nemertoderma westbladi | reverse complement strand
CCTCTGCACAGCGGAGGCGGTTCTGTTCAAGCTAGGGGAGACTAATGGAACACCTCCAATGTTGTAGAGAATCTGATTAGAGATGTGTTCATTGTACATGACACAATGAACCCGGCGCAGCATTCTTGTGAAAGTCCCATCCAGAGATTTGGTATCCTCTGCAGTTATAAAGCCCAGCATGGACTCCCATAAGAGTACTAGTACTATTACTACCATAAATAATCGAACCTTAAGGTTCCGTTTTATTTTATGGGACTTCCAAATCGTGGACAGACTATTTAATGCTGCCCATGCCTTCACCTAACTTTCTGATCCATGATCCCAAGTAGCAGAAGTCATCCATGTGCTCAAGCAAGCCGTCCTTAGAGCTTATGCCCTTACGATTTCTTATTATTTTTTGTGTTTAATTAATTACCGGTGGTTCAAACATCATTATGCTCTTCTTGGTGGCCTTATGTCCCTTGGGTAGACTTTATTATTGGTTAACAGTTTATACGTTGCCACCAACGTACTTGAGACAACATGATTACATTGACAAATATACTGTTAATAACATAACCCAAGTTAGTTCAGCGATCGGACAACGATCTGATCTGAACTACCCCACTTAAGTTGACATAATGTAATAAAAGCTTTAAAGTGGTAATTATGAACAATGGCGAATCTAATTTTATTTTTTGTGAGGAATTATTTGTACTTATGCACTCAAACTTTCTAGAACAACCTAATTATGACGCGGTGACATACTGGATATAGGGGACCTACTGGAAATACATAGTAAATGTATGGCGTAGGGACATACTAAGAAATAATGTCGCACTGCGATGTAAAGTTAGAAAATATGTCGCCCTGGCGATTTGGTAGTGCGAAATTAATTCCATACAAATAAATAAAATATGTCTTGAATAAAAAATAAGGGTGGGAAATAGTGAGAAGAACTTGTTACAGTATAGGCTACTTAAGTATTGTCTTATCGTCAGTAGCGCCATCGAACGACCATTGCTGGAACTAGTATATTATATTCAGTTCGAGCACGAACAATAGATGGTGCCCATCTGCAAAACGACGAAGGCCGAATAATATTATAGTAACTTGAAAGGTGCTACTCTGCTACTAGATTCTAGTATGATTATGACCTACACAATGGGATGAGTATAATTGCAGAAAATTGTTCCCAGTGTGTGAAATGTTTCCAGGAAAATGTTCCCGGCAAATGCCCCCGGATATAAGGGATAAAACTTCCCGTGACACCGGCATAAGTTTTACGTCACCTTATATTGGCGGATAGAGGAAGAATATTATTTCATTTTGGCGAAATAATAATGAATGGAAGGTTATTATTACACCGAGTAGGGCAAATTAAAACGAAATATACAGTAGGCCTATTCTCACCAAAATTGGCCAAAACGGGTGTAAAATTTTCCAAAAATTTTTTTTCCAGAATATAGTAAACCCTTATATTTTCTGAAAGCTCTTGATGTCAGAAATTTCATGGGGACCATAGCCAAACACCTTTGCACCGTTGAAAAATTTATTTGACATTTAAAACGAGTCCGCCCTGAAATGATTTATCCGGCCTGTAATGCTTAACATTTCTAGGTAAATAGATCATTATGTCCGCCCCTGTAATAATCCCAGAGCCATACATTACCAGGGGCGGACACCATTACAGGGCCGGTCACTGTGATTGATTATTGTTTATAAATAATTTGCAATGTGGCTAACCTGCATATTTGATACACCCCCTGAAAGCGCTGAGATATACGAACCTGGCAGTATCTTTACTAACTCTTATCAGTAATTCTATCACTTTTAAATGGGCAATACAGGGGCCTCCCAGAGCCATACATTACCAGGGGCGGACACCATTACAGGGGCCGGACAAAGTGATTGTCACATATACCTTGGTCTACTTAGAAGACGATTACTTGTACGGAAATTAAGCAAATGCGATGAAATTTTAACATGGTCATCCTGAGAAAATTTGGTTTCAAATGAATATTTACATTTAGCAGCATTACAGGGTCGGACATAAAAATCAGAAAAGTGTCGGACACGATGTTAAATGCAGCTGTACGACACCAACGACATTGTATGTATACATATACTGCTGAAAATGAATCTCCATTTATCCAGCTTTCTAATATGTTGCTGATATGTTGGTTTACTGGATATGACCTTGGGTTGGAATTTTATAACAGTTTGTTCTACTAGCACTTTGGACCTGGGACATTTGAAAATGAAATTTTTGGCCATATTATGTTCTGCTACGGGAAGACATGATTGGCTGAAATTAATTGTACATCATCTACGCATCAGCAGCTTTCATTGAAGCCATCAACCACTTTCTAGACCGCCATAAACAAAAGTTATGGCTTCAGGGCACCCGTTTGGCCAATTTTGGTGAGAATGGCCAGTAGCAGTAAAATATATTATACACAAAACGTAATTTATTAAAATGGTAAGTAAGCAAGGGGCTTCGGATAGTTAACCGGTTTCAGTGGCCCATTGAGTCAGAGATTTTGAGTTTTTTCTGCAATGTAGTAGGTGGTATATAGTAGGTACAGGCTCATCACAGGCCTACATTCTGGTTCCTCAAGCTGGAAGGTGTTGTAGTTCCGGCAGGTATGATAGTGGAAGCTGTGTACAGCGAATCGCGTGACCACATGTCTCTGTATTTGAATACGACCAGTGCAACTCCGGTCTGTGAACGAAACAGCTCATTTAACATATTCGCCCGTGGAGGTAGATTTATGTCTGAGGCCAACTCTTAATAAACCAAGCTGTGTTCTTTGCAAAGTGCCAGTACCACAATCTACAAGCAGCTACTGATGGAGTGGATCAGCATGCATTCTTAACATTCCTGGGAGACTTTAATGCAAGTCTGCATCAATCACCTACATCGCCCTGGGTCTATAGCAATAGTGTTAACCGAAATTCTGTCCATCTTCAGGATTTTATCTCTGGAAATGGATTGTTTTCGGCTGGAACCCAGTTCAAGTAGCGAACCTGAAAGCTATGGACTCATAGTGGACCCAGTGGTCACAAATCCCAGATAGACCATATTCTGTTTCGTAGGAAATACAGGAGCCTTTATACAAGACTGTAATGCATTTACACTTCGACCCTTCTCCAGTGATCACCGCATTATTGTGGCCAAGATAAGACTTAGTCTGCGTGCTAGCAGAACAACGAAATCTGCCTTGCCGCGGCATGACTGGTCCTCTCTGTTGCAACAACCAAGTGTGAGATCCAGCTTCACACTACAGCTGAGCAACAGGTATGAGATGAGGCTCTTGCCTCTGAGGCGGCAGATCACTGTGAGGGCTATACTGCCTTTACAGAAGCAGTTAAGTTAGCAGCTGCAGAAACAGTTCCTGTATACCCTCGAAACAGGAAAAGGGCCCCCTGGACTGACAACAAAATTCAGAAGTCCCGAAATGACCTTCATAAGGCGCAGAAAGAGTCCCGACTCAAACAGACTATAGCGGCCAAGAATGCAGTTAAGGCTGCATCTAGGTCCCTGAACAGGCAGTACTCTGTTAATCTACAGGAGTTAATAAACCAACAGGTTGATGCCATCAATGATGCTGACGACAGCAGGCAATCATCCCAGGCATGGAAATCGATCAATTTGCTTACTGGGCTGAAAAGCCAACCAACCACCAAGGTTAAGGCTGAATCACCAGCCGATCGCCTCAATGGTTGGAAAGCCCACTTTGAAAAGCTCCTCAATAATGACAGTGTATTGCCTGATAACTTTATAGAAGTAAAAGTGTCTGAGTCTGTACTCCCAGATATTCCCATTGGCGATATCTCCTTTGCAGAAGTGAAGGCTGCTGCAAAGAGCATTAAGACCAATCGTGCCAGTGGAGTAGATGGTGTTCCCCCTGAGGTCTTTAAAATACCTGAGTGTTTAAAGCTCATCTATCCCATCACAGTAGACATGTACCGAACAACAAGAGTCCCACAAGAAATAAAAACAAATAAGTTGGTGCCAGTTCCAAAGAAGGGAAACCTAACACTATATGGTTCTTTTCGGGGAATCTCATTGATCTCGATTGCTGCAAAGCTATACAATAGGATTCTATTAAATCGCATCAGGGATCCCATTGAGAGACTGCTCCGTGGAAATCAGAATGGGTTCCGTAAAGGTCGTGGGACCATGGAGCCCATTTTGGCACTTAGATTTAGAAGGATAATTGAAGAATTATCAAAAAAGAAAGACAGGCATCTGGCTGTTATCTTTGTTGATTTCTTCAAGGCCTTTGATTCAGTCTCTCGCTCACGTATGTTCAGCATACTTTCATTATATGGGATTCCTGATGAAATTATTGCAGCAATCAGATCAGTATACGATGGTTCGACAACATTTGTGTCTACTGTTGACGGTGACACAGAACCATTTGAAGTGTTATGGGGCGTCCTCCAAGGAGACACACTTGCACCATTCTTGTTCATAATTGTTTTGACTATGTTCTACGCACGTCCTTAGATCATCATAATGATGATGGGGTGATGATAACTCCACCTACTGGCTCCAGAAGTCGAGGAAATCTTGCCAAGTACCTAATTGATCTAGACTTTGCTGATGACTTAGGAGTACTCTCAGAATCACTACAGGGAGCCCAACGGCTCCTCAGCTCATTAGAACATGCTGCTTCTAGTGTTGGTCTTTTTATTAACTCCAGAAAGACCAAAATTTTGACAGTTAACTTTGAAAGTCCTCAGCAAGTCTCTGATCGGATGAGCATAAGCTCAAAATATGGTATGCTTAAGCATGTGGATGACTTCTGTTACCTGGGATCATGGATCCGGAAGTCAGGTGAGGACCTTCGAATACGTAAGATTATTTAGATTATTTAGAGCAGCAGTAGTTCCAGTACTCCTCTATGGGAGTCCATGCTCGGCTCCAACTGCTGAGGACACCAAATCTCTGGATGGCACATTCACAAGAATGCTACGCCGGGTTCATTGTGTCAAGTACAATGCACACATCTCCAACCAGACACTATATAACATTGGAGGTGTCTCATTGGTTCCCCCAAGCTTGACACTAGAACAAAATCGCCTCCGCTTTGCAGGACATTGCTTTCGCCGTGAGAACCAGCCAGTGCATAATCTTGTACTTTGGCAGCCTCATGGAGTGAATAAGCATGGTGGACAGCCCATGACTTTCTTGAGACGCATCTTAAAGGACACTGGCCTTGAAGATGCGGATGATCTAGCAAATGTCATGGGTAATAGGGAGTTGTGGCGGTGCAATTTTGTTGACAAGCCGGCACAGCATTCTTAAAAATGCAGCTGCAATGCAGCATGCCGATCCTAGCAGTAGTAGCCAGTACCAACCTATTCAGTGTTGATTTGTGCAAACCTAGAACTCTCTTCAAGTAGGCCTATGCTGTATTTAATTTTGTCGAGAGATTCTAGGTTTGCCACTGACAGGAATGGCCAGATCTCATGGTTACGTAGGATAGTATCGGTTGTACCTTATAGTTTGAAGAGCTTTATGGAGCGCAAAAGTTAAAGTAAGTGCGGTTTGTGTATAGCATGAGCAGCAATTAGTGCTTTGCAAACAATCGATGCAATGCGTGTACGAGTTGGTTACAGCGGTCCCATCGTATTGAAATTTGTCATCTGCACAAAGGCGCCCGCCCCGGCGAAATTTAATTACCGTGATTTTCCGCAAGTTAACTTCGAGACCATTCTCTTTGGACCACTTTACGGTATGGCCGCTCACTGTCACTGTAAAATAAAAGATCATCCACAAAGAGTTAAATGTTTCCAACAAAATGCTCACGGACATGATCTTCAGTCTTACAACAATCTTACAACAAAAAAAACATTCACCAATGGGGGATTGAACTCGATACCTAAAAATTCCAAGTCCCACGCTCTGCCAACTGAACCACTGGGGCCTTATCAATCCTTAATACCAAAACCTAACGAGAAATTAACAACAACAACAACGGAGTGAATACTAGAGGTCTCGCTAATAATAATAAGCAGTTATTATTAGAGCGCCCTAACTCCATCAAGTCAGATTCGAAGGCGCTAAAAGAGAGGGAGAGAATATAGCTGCCGTTACTGATAGGCCCTGTTGAATAGTTTTAGACCACACCGAAAGGTATTGAGATCGGTTGCAGTTGTGATGGAGAGAAATCAAAATTCATTTATCTCCAAGGGAAAAATCGACGCAAATAACAGCTGATTAGAGCCTATCTCAAGGTTTTTAGAGTTACTCGACACATAACTAACTGTAAATTATAATATGACTTTTTCTGTAAATATAATTAAGTTGAAAGCACAATTCGAGATTAATAATATTATTATAACTTTAACTCTATGAAATAAATACTAATACGTCAGATACCAATGTAATAGTGAGTTAAATAGGATAAATAACGATGAATTACCAGCTAGCGGAACTATTTAATTATAATATAATTTAACAAATTAACCAACAACCTATGCAGCTAGACGCACTCTCTCCTATTGTTTGGTTTATATTATAAACAAATATGAAAACATAATTAATTATCAGACATGCGAATGTTTCTGTTTGAATCACCAAATTGCATAACTCGTACATCCATCCTCATTGGTTGTTTTGTGGTATATTTAGAGATATAAACACTATATTATTGTTTTGTAAGTGTATATTTATCGATACCCCGCAGTAAAACGATGATTGTGGTTCAAATGGGCCAACAATGAGCTGTGTACCACCACCAGAAGACTAAATATCCACAAAATTGGCCCGCAATATTTTCAAAAATATGTGTTTTCTTAATATAATTTTATCGAACATCGATAGACAGAGACATAGAGGAGGATTTAACATCCTCCTACCTATATAAGTCTATATATAACAGAATAGAATACCCCCATGTATAAAAATAACTTAGCTTTTCGAGACTTTATTTAGCTACATCATACTATAAATGGAAAAATTATTAACTTGCCTAAACCATCGCACAGTCAGTACCCACCCAATCACACAAACAGACACACACATTGCACCTCACAATATATACCCATAAGTGCACCAAGGTATATAAACAAACGTAAGTTAGATAGATCATTATTACAGTATAATCTTGAATTGCATAATAATATTTGGAAAACAGATGATTACTCATTGTCCCACTGTCCCATCATACTCTAGTATGCGGAGTTTCAGTGATTCCAACTGTTCCTGCAGCTTGTAGCACATCATTCTGTCGGCTAGGAAGTTTTCATCGCGTTCCAACTTCCCGTAGGCCTTAATTATCTTATCCTCGACAGCGTTCCGACGCGCAGTTCCCTCCTCCGTTCCTTCCAACTCCTTCTCGAGGGCAGCGAAGGAATCCTTAACCTTAACGAGTTTCTGGAAGACCCCTTTGTACTGCGGGTACATCGCGTCAAACTCTGAGTGATAGCGTTCACGATCGGAGTCGGTAGCGATGGGGGGGTAGTGGGTGTGTTCGGGTGCAGTGCTGGGAGTCTGGGGGGCGTGGTTGTTGTTGAGGGGATCCGCCGGGGGCGGGGGGGCCTCAGGGGGACGGCCCACTGAGCTACTCACTAGCGACTGACCCACGCCTTCCGCTACACGGCGCCCTGCGCCCGTCCTTACACGCCCCTCACCTACGCGCTGCCCCACAACCTCCCCGCACTGCGATCTCCTCCGTTTACGATTAACCGAACTCTGCCTCGGGACCTCCTTCTCTCTCTTTTCCGCTACAACCTGCCGCTCCGCTGCCGAGTACTGCGACCACCCCGGACTGACCTCGGCCCACAGTGGGGCCAGCAGACTGTACCCCCTGTCGCCTAGCGACGCAACCTCGTCCAGGACAGACGGAAGGAACTTCCGATCGGACGAGGTGAACCCAAGCTTATCGAGTCGGAGAATGAGAACGGCGATCTTCATCGGTCGGATCGCCAGCAGATTGACGACGGACTCGCGAAGGGATCGCAGTGTGGCTGGAGAGATATCATCCGCGGTGGCGGGTGGCCTGGGATCGGGTCTGGGCTCTGGGCGAGCAGACACCGTGGGCAACCTATTGGGACCCGATGGCAACCTACTTGTACCCGAGGGCAACCTACTTGGACCTGATGGTAACCTACCAGGCGCTGTAGACAATCTACTAGGGGCGGAAACAACGCTAATACCTTTCGGTTTCAATCTCGAGGAGGAATTTTTCGAAGATTTTAATTTGATTTCAATTGTGTGGTTCTTTTTGAGTTGTTCGTCCACCGCCGCCACACGCTCCTTCGTGGCGTTATAAACATCTTCAGTGGCCTGAAATTGTAACTTGAAGTAGATGCTGGATATGACAGACACCGGTTGGGTTGCGGCGACGGGTAAGTAAACAACGTCAACCTTGGCGGCAGAAGCAGCAGAACCGAGTCCGGCCAACGGGGAAATGTTGAACTCGAATAGCTTGGCATTGCCGTCGCTCTGAGGAAGTAAAACCCTACCAGAATTCCCACGGAATTGAATCTCTGCCCTGGGTGATTTAGTGGTGGTTTTTCTTCCGCCTTGCAGTAGCTGTTGGATTGCCGAGAAAGCAGCGTCGGTTAGTTTTACGTGGACCGCGACTACTGAGTCACTGTTAGTCGTAATGAACCTCTTAAAATTAATTTTCTTGGCAACATTTCCAGCGGACATTATACTTTTATCAGACTACTGGACTAATGAATGGATGCAATCGAACGCTGTCTGTCTGTAGTGTAGGCCCTATCAATAACGGTCAGACGGTAGGGGGTGTCTGTAGGGGGTAGATCTACTGATATATTACAATACACTAGGCAGCCTGGCCTACAGCTGACAGCACTAGGCCTATCTATTAGTCTATCCAGATAATTATAGGTCTAAGTCTAAATAAAAATAAAGAAGGAATTAACAGCTGGCTAGCGGGTGCGGCAGTGCGGGGCCAGTGCCCTGGTGCCATGACGCTGCGGTGGTGATGGGTTTTGTAATGGCGGCTGTGGGCGGCCCACACCAACAGCCACCATAACAAAACCCATTTTTCCCAACTTTTCAATAGGGCCCACACTGTGGGCCCTATTGAAAAGTTTTACTCTTACATGTACCGGTAGCGAACATTGAAGGAAGAGTTCGGCGGTGCATTTCAACTTCTGAACTTGCGCTGGGAGCTGGCGTAGAAATGAGCAACACCAACACCTCAACACCACCGGATACATGACCGAACGTAATCAGGATCGAATGTAACAGTTATTACGTATCGAACGTAACCGCAATTATGTTACATTGGATCCTATCCAATGTTACATTCGATCTACAAATTACTATGCCCGAATGTAACATTGCCATTTAATGGAGCAGGACAGAGGCGTGTTGGGGGAACCAAAACAAAAAAACGAAAGTTAACACATGTTACAAGATTATGCAAGTTACCGGTACTTTTCTTTAAAGGAGCAGGTTACAGAGGCGTGTTGGGGGAACCAAAACAATAAACGAAAGTTAACACATGTTACAAGATTATGCGGGGTAGCTCAGTTGGTAGAGCGCCGGGCCTGCAATCTATTGGTTGCAGGTTCAGCCCCGCCAGGGTCCACTTAGCCTTTCATCCACTGGGGTCGATAAAATGAGTACCAGTTAAATTACTGGGAGCAAACCTTGGGATAGGAGTAGCGCCCACCCCTACCCTCGGGTAGCAGCTATCGAAGGAGGAGCCTTTGGGTCGCCTCCGGCTTCGGCCGACTGTTTGCTTTTTTTTTACAAGATTATGCAGGTTACAGAGGGTTACTTAATTGGGTCTTGTGTCTTGGGTCTTTGTTTTGTACTCACCAAACTGTTTCTTCCTGTAAATAAAGGAAACATTTCATCGGTTAACAGAAATAAATATATGTTAGGCCTACATTCTGACATTCGGGCTTTGTAATTTGTAGATCGAATGTAACATAGTTATAGGATCCAATGTAACATAATTGAGGTTACGTTCGATTCTTAAAAACTATGTTACCGTAGCGTGGGGTGAAATGAGACACTTTTTTCGGAATTTATTAAATATATTTTGTTATAATAAGAATAATCAATAAAGTTTATTATTTTTTGAAAGGAAATACTAAGGGGAATACTGGTTTAAACTCTGTCTCAACTCAAGTCACCCCACCAGATGGGTTGACTTGAGACACCATACATTTCCGTATTGCTTCATATAATAGTGCTACGTAAGTATCACTTTAAACATGTTAAGGGGTGAGATGGGACACTGTGCATGTTTTAAAAAAATTTGCCATAAAACAAACCCCATATATTCAATACATGGAGTTTGTTTTACAGCAATTTTCATTATATTTTTAACAAAATTAGTGAAGATAAACATAAGATTGATTTGTTAAGTAGAAAGTAGATAAATATTAGAAACGTATTATTAACAACTAGGCATTATTACTGAATTATATACTGCATTACAATACAATTATTACAAAGCTCAATATTAATAAACAAAGTTTTAGTGAAACTTAAAAATGTAAGTCACATAATGGCATAATGACATAAAATAATGGCACCCGGGGATTTATATAGTTAAGTAGACCAATATTAGAAAATTACACTGCATAATAATAGTTAAGTAGATAAATATTAGAAATCGTATTATTAACAATTCCGCCTTATTTATTACTGTATTATGTGCTGCATTTTATTACAATTATTGCAAATATGAATGTTAAATAAAAAAATAAAAAAACGTTTTTCTTAAGTTTAAAACCACAAGCCTAAGTAATCTTATTTGATTATACTATACATGCATTGCATTTGTTATCCTACGTCCGTCCAACCATTACTATGTTCGTTCAATCAACCTGCACGAGGCAGCCAGGTCTACTTTCAAGTTAATCTAACATTTCTTCAAGTTCGGAAATATCCCCGATGTCTGCATAATCGATATCGCTACCGTTTCTATTCCTTGATCCTCTCCTTGTCCCATAGCCACAATGCATTCCTCACAGAACCATTCTTCTAGCAGATAATACTCATCAGAAGGCCAGGTTGGAATTCATGCTGCAAAACTCGGACGCGTACCTGCGCGAATGACCGCAAACCAGATGCGCGTTGCGCGTTTGGGTGAGACAGGTGCGCGTTCGGGTGAGACAGGTGCGCGTTGCGCCTCAGCGCGCAGCTCTGCCTCTGATGCGCACCACAAATTAATTGAAATCACGAAAATACTTCGCTTAAAATTTCGCTCCCTTCGCTCGCATTAGTTTCTCATTTACAATTCTTCAAACAGTCAAATCACTTCACCATAATACTGTAATACCGGCAACCGGAGCTGAATTTGTCTATTTATTTTAACTACAGTACTCTATTGTTGTATTGTTATTAGGTCTATGCTATGCCGATGTTACGTTAGTATACAGGTGAAGTCAGAAAGTAACAATGTATTATAAGTATGACTTAATTATAAAGCCAATTATTACTGGCAGACTGGCTGACTGGTACCTATTTCAATATTCGTTTTTTTGAAATTACATGTTTTGTTTGTAATCTAAAATAATATTTTATGTTATAAAAGCAGTGAGCCCAATGGGCCACCATAGTACAGTAGTAGTGGATTATAAAAATATTTTTTAATATTAACAATTTTGATGTTGCAAAAATTACATTTATTATGTAAGCCTAGACAGACAGAAGTAAAGATAAGCTTAAAACGCTCAAACTTGTAAAATAGGAATGTAAAATTGTTCTTATGAACTGTGCGATTTTTTGAGATATGCATGACATGAGCTGCGCGATTTTGTATGGATTATGATGAGCTGTGCGATGAGCCAATTTCAGGTGCGCGGTGATTTCAAAACAACAAAGCGTACCTGCGCGCTCATGCATGAATTCCAACCTGGTCAGAAGGAATACAATTCCCACAAAACCAGTGATCACAACTATCACATTGCACCCATTGTGAGGAAACACCATCTGGGTTTATCCTGCATAGATGACAGATATCTACACACCCCCGTTGCCTCACTAGTCGGCTCACTTCCTATGCCCAAGTGCCAAGTCTTCATCCCCAACACTTGTGGCATCACTATAATCTTTGTCTCCATATCCCTGTTCTTCATCTTCACAATACTCACTGTCAACCTCCTCGCCATTACTGCTTACAAAATCCTGGCCACGAATGCTGACTCCAGGTGCTACATTTATCCCTTTCTTTCTTTGCTTCCGACGTGGCTGACCTTCCATTCCATATCGCAATATTCGCAAATGTTCCAAGATCGATTCATTCACTGCTAAAGCAGCACCTTGCCCCTCTACATCCTCTGATGGGAGACGTTTCAAGACCTGTTCTGGATTGAATGGAAAGATACCAGTAGCTTCAAACACCCGCTTCAATGTATTGACTTGGGTTGGGTTGGGATAAGACCATCCAATACCCGCTTCAACAGAGAAGGAAACCTGTCCTTCTGTATTGTTTCCCCAGACCTCATTTTCAAATTCTCTTCCTCCAATATGATCCTCCATATCCTCTCCATTGGCCTGAAGTAGGCTACGTCAAGAGGTTGGCACACATGTGTGGAATTGGCTGGCAGAAACACCATTCTAATATTAAGTTCCTCACATCTCTGTACTACCTTTAGAGAAACATGCGAAGACAAGTTGTATCCGATTAAAACCTTTGGTTCATTCCAAAGGTCATATGGTACAACTATCTCTTAGAACCAATCTTCGAAATTTCGCAAATCAAACCATCCTGATTTGGTACGATTGTATCTTGTTCCAGGATATCCACCTCTGGTCCACATATCCCACATATTAACAGCCTTAAACACCACATATGGACTATGGAGGGAAGGCATCAGCACACCCAGCAAACATGACTAACTTACTTGACTTGGATGAATCCATCACACGATATGCATACGGATACTTCGCAGCCCTCTTACAAATATTCCTTTTGACCCAGAGCCAGCCAGGGTCGTCAGTAAAATTAGTTTCGTCATAGTTGATTATATGACTGGACGTCACACCCACACCAGTTAAAGTCAACTTTAGTGCATCAAAATAGTCGCGAAACACCTTTGGGGTAACAG
Organism: Nemertoderma westbladi; assembly: GCA_032718475.1. Lineage (NCBI taxonomy): Eukaryota > Metazoa > Xenacoelomorpha > Nemertodermatida > Nemertodermatidae > Nemertoderma > Nemertoderma westbladi. The sequence goes on along the minus strand of JAUCBJ010004888.1, from coordinate 50,531 downwards.
CAGCCCAAACATTCTTGATATTTTGAGCAAAACGTATTGTTAGTTCTCCTTTATCAGTTTGTGGCTATGTCTCTTCATGAAGGCAAGGGCCCAGTCCTTTCCAGGTAATGTACCATCCTTGAAATGGGACACTTTTCTACCCTGCCGTTCAAGATGGCCGCTAACAAACAACCTTAATTCACCTTAATTACATTTCTTCCTCCGCAGCTGTTAATGAAGTAGACCCCCCAGGTTTTTGTTGGTACTTCATCTTGATTGTACGATGCAGTTTATCTTTATTGATTTTAAATGTTTCTGAAGCCTTTCTGTATGTCATTCGCCCATTAGTGATTTCTTCGCATACTCGCTTAATACTGTAATAACATCAGGGGGGTTATTCCCATAGGTCAGTAGGTGGACCCCCAACTTCCGTTTATAATTCCTTGGCATTATTCTGGTATTATATTATTCCCGTGCAAATTCACTAATAAAATGCCTAAAATACCAGTAATACTCAATAATACTGTACTGACTGACAAATAATATAGACCGGTAATAGGTCTGCGAAAATGAAATCATACAGGATATGGAATATTGCTATTAATAGTCTTAAATGTGAAATAATATTGTGTCTCAAGTCACCCCAAAATTGAGGTACTGACTGACTGACTGATCAATTATTCGCTGCTAACCGTAAACAAAGAAGAATTGATAGAAAACTAAAATCAAATTATAAAGATAAAAGGTTGCTGAATATAATGTAAAAAACCACAACCGACTGACCGAGGAAAGGGATGAGTACAGAACAGGAGTATCCTTCAGTCCTTGCAATCTGAAATTATTTTGGGCTATTGACTGATTGAAAAGTGGAGTAAATAACCAAAACTGTTTTTCGCAATTAATTTCGAACATTGTCTAATATTACCGGTATGGTAGTAGGCCTAATTAGTATATTTACTCTCAAAATCACACTCAAAATTATTTATAAATTGTTGTTTCAAGTCTCCCCCTACAGCCCTAGTCTCATGTCACCCCATGCTGCCATGTGCCATGCTACGGTACATTCGATCCTGATTACGTTCGGTCTGTCACCCAACACCACCAGCAGACCAGACAAGGCTCCAAGCTGCCAAGGGCAGAAGGGCAAGGTGATGAAAGCTGAAAGTGCTGAGCTGACGCAGAGACAGAGATATGGCAGTCTGGAGATGTCAAGTCATGGATATTAACGCTGTAACGGTACCGGTCTGCCGGTATGCTGGTGCTGGTCCTGGTACCGGCTGACCGGTATGCAGAATGCAGGTAGGCTACTGAGGTAGGCCTATCAGCCTATGCTGCGCCGGTGCGCGGTGCAGGCAGAGAGAGAGAGAATAGGCCTACGGTAGGCCTACCCTACGACGCCTACGTACAGACGTACTGGACTACTGGCAGACTGGAGTAGCATCGGCATTCGGCAATGACTTAACCTGTTAACTGCTTAATGATCTGATGATAGACTGATAGAGATGCTGCGCTCGGCGCGGCGCGATTTTTGAATTGCAGAATCATGCTAGAGTAGCTTTCCAAGCCTGCGCAGGCTTGTCAGCTTGTTTCAGTGTTGCACTTGCTGACTTGGCTTGCTTGGCCTTGGCGCGGCGTTCCACGCAGAAAATAAAACTTTTAACAGCAAAACTTGATCTGGAATAACATAGCCGTACCCCCGTCTGCCCGTACCCACATTGCAGCATTGCATTGCACATACAGACTGACAGACATAAGTGACATAACAGAACTGACATAGAACAGTAAACATTATAACTGTATCAGTGTATAAGAATATTTCATCTCAGTCCCCTCTGCCCCTGGTCCGGTCCCTGTCTGAATAGAATACCTGAATACCGGCTGCGGGCTGCGGCTGCGGGCTGACCGGCTGGCAGTTGGCGACTGACCGGCAACTGGTAGGTAGGCCTTCCTACGGAACGGAAGGCAGTAAGGCTGTACCTGTAAGGTACACAGTCCTGCAGTCAGACTGTCAGACAATCAGCTGCCAGCACCAATAACAGAATCGAGAATAGGCCTACTGCACTGGAATAGGCCTAATACTGTCTCACTGTAATACAGTAATCTGGTAATACAGTAATACTGCAGTACTGTACAGTTGTACAGCTGACTAGCCTACCGGTAGCACGGACTTCCTTTCTGCTTTTGTCGTTCGCCATCAAGGCGATCTACTGATCTATAAGCTGATAAATACAAGGCCTTGCAACCGTGCACGACTGGAGGCTGACTGAAGGCTGAATTGTCAAAAAACAAGCTTTGAAGACGATGTATACTGGGAGAGTTCTAGAAACTTTCATTTACTGCAATTTGGTAAATGGACGGTAAATTCGACTGGGCGACCGACAACAGACTGAGTTTGAACTTTGACAAGACTAGATCAATTTTATTTGGGACACATCAACGTCTAGTCGATCGACAACTGTGAATTGAAAGTATTATGTAATGGGATAGTACATATCTGCAAAGTTTCAGCTTGTACGGATTAAAAGCAAAGAAATTGGAGGACATTTAATGTTTAGACATGTTGGAGACTGATGAACTGGGTTTCTTAAAGTTTTTAAAAATCTCACCTTTTGGTCCTGTAATAATGCCAACAAATTTTCAACACGACACAGCGTTAAATCCGACAAAGTTAATAGCATGTCAATCTCGTAACGAAGACTACGTCGTCAACAACTATTTGCCATTATTGTCCCACCCCTAACATTGTCTATGCACTAAGGCTCCGGCAACGTCGTGGTTTACCCCACAAAGCGCGAGCTGTATAATCTTAGCACAGTACAGCCGGTTTGCTGTATTATTTACCTGTACTGTACGTACAGGTCTATACAGCTATAAACATGGATAAAAAGGCCAGGTACAGTACCGTGAGATTTAGCCATAGTGCAGAGTGCTGCAGTGCACTGACTACCGGTACTGCTTCCTGAATACGGGCAAATACGTCTCACATACGGTAGCCTACGGTAGGCTACGAGAACTATTTAAAATACGTACACATACGGCAAAAAGACAAACCCATGAAATCTCATGGCTTCCGATAGAATCTCGCATCGATCAGCTAACAGCCAATCATATATATGTATCGTATAACACAGTCGCTATCTCCCTCGTATCTCTCATCATTGGTCCAGTTCAACTCTGTATCGGTTAATCTCAGACATGGATGTACTCGCGCTGTTGTTCACTTGTGACGAACTGTAACAGGAAGTAAATGCTTCTCGTTTCTAGGGCCGATGATATGGAACTCGCTACCGTTGGATGTAAGAAACTCTGTCTCCCTGGAAACGTTCAAACACAAAGTCAAGAATTACTTACATCGGCAAACTGGCAATGAATGAATGAATCGATTTGGAAGTAATAAATTTGCAAGTTATGGTTTGGGGGGGGGGGGGGGGGTTAACACATAACTTTTAATTATTTTTTGCGTTAAATTTCAGTTGTACAGTAATTATTTGCTCTATTTGCTGCTTTATTTTATTTTTTTTTTAAATTACATACAACAGTACGGTCAACCATATTTTAATCCGTAATGTTTATTACGTCATAACTATTGTTTTTTTTTTCTTTTTTTTTTTCTTTTTACCTATGTTTTACATATTTCGATTTACGACCTATTCGAGCTGCTTTATTTTTAAATTACGGTCTACCATACTTTATTCCTTGTGTGTGTATCTCTGTACTTCATAACTATTGCTATATTTATTGCCTATGTTTTACATAACTCGATTTTATGACATATTTGCTGCTTTATTTTTCAATTCTTTCTGTTATATTTTTAAATTTCTAACTGAACTACGGTCTACCATATTTTATCTATTTGCTCTGTTATATTTTTATCTGCACCAGAACTTTATTTTTTATTTTTTTAAATTACGTACTATGTCTTCCATATTTTATTTTCTTTGTGTCAGTCGGAACATCATAAATATTGCTATATCTATAACTGAATTTTTTAGTGTTTTCCATATTTCGAATTGCTGTTATATTTTTTTAATTACGTAGGTACTGTACTAGTGTAAGGTCTACCATATTTTATTTAGTTGCATGTTAAACAATTATTGCACGTAATTTCTGTTTAATTCAGTTTAATTTAAAGGGACCTCCATGGAAACGAGGTATAACCTCATGGGGCTATCCCTAACATTGTACTGTACTATAATTCAATATTATGCTGGTTGCATTATTTTTAAAACAGACAATCTCCATATACCGGTTTTTAATATGCTGTTTATGTTATTGTTATGTACGATGTTAATAAAAAACTTCAACTTCAACCGACGTAATTGAAGCCTCCTCGTTAAGCAAGATACTAAATTTTTATGGTAGCTAGTGTTATAGGTAGGTTTAGCTAGTAATTTCAACACTGGTTCCGACATCCTACTTCCTTCTATAAATATTTTGTAGTAGCTACATAGTTCTTATTACTATTTGTATATAAAATGTACCAGAACATGTTAGCTATTCATTTTAAAAAAAATTATGTTCTAGAACAAGTATTTTTTGTTCTAGAACATTTTTTAGAAAAAATCTGGATTCTATTTAAAACGCATGGAATCGTTCTAAAACGTGTTTAAAATCGATAAAAAAAATTGTTATTCTCATTATTTCTGCATTTATGTGCGAACCCGATTAGATCCTAGATGCGAACTTAGATCCTGGGTGCAAACTTACAGTAGACCTTAGGAGGGAACTTAGAACACTGTAGGGGCAAACTTAGATCATTGGGGCAAACTTAGATCATTGGGGCAAAATTCGATCATTGGGGCAAACTGAGATCCATGGGGCAAACTTAGATCCTAGCGACAAACTTAGATCCTACCTGCGAACTTAGATCCTATACTCTATCACATATGCGGACCAGTGCTTATTCTGCCATCTGTGATCTGCAATCAGCACAACAAACCAGCGTTTTTTCTAATTATGTTACCGGTACCGCAGTGAAATATATACGGTGACTGATTGCGGCCAATTATTTCCACATTATTTTTCACCCGGGTGAAAAACATTTATCACCCGGGTGAAAAACATCAGAACTCTGAACACATGTAGTTACAGTAGTTTCCTTATAAATAATATCGAAGGCTCATTTTGATCCAGATTCACCCTTGGTGAATTAATATCTCGACCAATGTTAGTAATCAATTAAGGGAAAGGATCATGTTACTGTGGCATGTTTTTCTAACCAAAACAATAAATGAAAGTCAATAGTTAAACATTTAAATATTTTTCACCCGGGTGATAAATGTTTTTCACCCGAGTGATAAATCTTTTTCACCCGGGTGATAAATGTTTTTCACCAGGGTGATCAATGTTTTTCACCAGGGTGATAAAGTTTTTTCACCAGGGTGATAAATGTTTTTCACCCGGGTGAAAATCATTAAATAATGGAAATAATTGGCCGCAATCAGCCTCCGTAAAATATAAATAAAAATCACAAATACAAATACAAAATTGTTGTTGTAATTTCTATGTGTTAGTCTCCTGGTTTGCGTAGTTTTGAGCTCGATTTGACAAAAAATGTTTTAATTTGGAAGGTGTGAAGATTACTCAGAGGGGGTAAGGTAATTTGTGAACATTGGAAACACAAATCACCAGAGGCAAGCCGAAAGTCCGTCTCTCTTGGCTGTTGTCAGACAGGTAGGGCAGGGTGCCACACTAACTCCCAAGAGTTTATATGTACTACGTAAATATCCAACCCTTTTTCTTAAGAAAGGTTTCTGGTTGCTATGATTGATCTATTTCTGCCTACCGACCCTAGGGGGAAACTTTGATCCTAGGTGCAAACATAGATCCTAAATGTGAACTTAATCCTAGGTGCGAACATATATCCTAGTTTCGAAATTATATCCTATATCCGAACTTAGATCCTAGGTGCAAAATTAGATCCTAGGGGCAAACGTAGATCCTTGATGCAAACTTAGAGCAAATGTGAACTTAGATCCTATGTGTGTGGTTAAAACGTCAATCAGAAAAAAAGTCAAAACTGTCAAAGAAAATGCTAAGAGAAGTCAAACGGCTGCTTGATTTGACTTTAACAGGCAAATGTGTAAAATAATGGTCAAAGGGCCACATCATTATTACATATTAACTTGAAAAAAAACCAGTTAAATTTAACCTTTATATCCAAGATCTGCACTAGATGTTCAGATTATTTTAGGCTGTTTCTTTATTATTCATGCTAGTGCCGTGTTGTTTCCGATTGTTTCGTGTTTGTTTCGTTCTGTTTCATATTGACTCATGCTTTTGCTAGTTTGATTCATGTTATTTTAGACTGTTTCTTTATTATCCATGCTAGTGCCGTGTTGTTTCATGTTGTTTCGTGTTTGTTTCGTTCTGTTTCATATTGACTCATGCTTTTGCTAAGTTGTTTCATGTTACTTTAGACTGTAACTTTATTATTCATGCTAGTGCCGTGTTGTTTCAGACTGTTTCGTGTTTGTTTCGTTCTGTTTCATGTTGACTCATGCTTGTGCTATGTTGTTTCATGTTGTTTCGTTCTGTTTCATATTGACTCATGCTTTTGCTAAGTTGTTTCATGTTACTTTAGACTGTAACTTTATTATTCATGCTAGTGCCGTGTTGTTTCAGATAGTTTCGTCTTTGTTTCGTTCTGTTTCATGTTGACTCATGCTTGTGCCAGGTTTTTTCAGATTGTTTCGTGTTTGTTTCGTTCTGTTTCATGTTGACTAATGCTTGTGCTAGGTTGTTTCAGATTGTTTCGTGTTTGTTTCGTTCTATTTCATGTTGACTCATGCTAGTGTAGGTTGTTTCAGATAGTTTCGTGTTTGTTTCGTTCTGTTACATGTTGACTCATGCTTGTGTAGGTTGTTTCAGATAGTTTCGTGTTTGTTTCGTTCTGTTTCATGTTGACTCATGCTAGTGCTAGGTTGTTTCAGATTGTTTCGTGTTTGTTTCGTTCTGTTTATGTTGACTCATGCTTGTGCTAGGTTGTTTCAGATAGTTTCGTGTTTGTTTCGTTCTGTTTATGTTGACTCGTGCTTGTGCTAGGTTGTTTCAGATTGTTTCGTGTTTGTTTCGTTCTGTTTCATGTTGACTCATGCTTGTGTAGGTTGTTTCAGATAGTTTCGTGTTTGTTTCGTTCTGTTTCATGTTGACTCATGCTAGTGCTAGGTTGTTTCAGATTGTTTCGTGTTTGTTTCGTTCTGTTTATGTTGACTCATGCTTGTGCTAGGTTGTTTCAGATAGTTTCGTGTTTGTTTCGTTCTGTTTCATGTTGACTCATGCTAGTGCTAGGTTGTTTCAGATTGTTTCGTGTTTGTTTCGTTCTGTTTATGTTGACTCATGCTTGAGCTAGGTTGTTTCAGATAGTTTCGTGTTTGTTTCGTTCTGTTTATGTTGACTCATGCTTGTGCTAGGTTGTTTCAGATTGTTTCGTGTTTGTTTCGTTCTGTTTATGTTGACTCATGCTGGTGTAGGTTGTTTCAGATTGTTTCGTGTTTGTTTCGTTCTGTTTCATGTTGACTCATGCTTGTGCCAGGTTGTTTCAGATTGTTTCGTGTTTGTTTCGTTCTGTTTATGTTGACTCATGCTTGTGCTAGGTTGTTTCAGATAGTTTCGTGTTTGTTTCGTTCTGTTTATGTTGACTCATGCTTGTGCTAGGTTGTTTCAGATTGTTTCGTGTTTGTTTCGTTCTGTTTATGTTGACTCATGCTGGTGTAGGTTGTTTCAGATTGTTTCGTGTTTGTTTCGTTCTGTTTCATGTTGACTCATGCTTGTGCTAGGTTGTTTCAGATAGTTTCGTGTTTGTTTCGTTCTGTTTCATGTTGACTCATGCTAGTGCTAGGTTGTTTCAGATTGTTTCGTATTTGTTTCGTTCTGTTTCATGTTGACTCATGCTTGTGCTATGTTGTTTCAGATTGTTTCGTGTTTGTTTCGTTCTGTTTCATGTTGACTCATGCTTGTGCTAGGTTGTTTCAGATAGTTTCGTGTTTGTTTCGTTCTGTTTCATGTTGACTCATGCTAGTGCTAGGTTGTTTCAGATTGTTTCGTGTTTGTTTCGTTCTGTTTCATGTTGACTCATGCTTGTGCTATGTTGTTTCAGATTGTTTCGTGTTTGTTTCGTTCTGTTTCATGTTGACTCATGCTTGTGCTAGGTTGTTTCAGATAGTTTCGTGTTTGTTTCGTTCTGTTTCATGTTGACTCATGCTAGTGCTAGGTTGTTTCAGATTGTTTCGTGTTTGTTTCGTTCTGTTTCATGTTGACTCATGCTTGTGCTAGGTTGTTTCAGATAGTTTCGTTATGTTTCATGTTGACTCATGCTAGTGCTAGGTTGTTTCAGATTGTTTCGTGTTTGTTTCGTTCTGTTTATGTTGACTCATGCTGGTGTAGGTTGTTTCAGATTGTTTCGTGTTTGTTTCGTTCTGTTTCATGTTGACTCATGCTTGTGCTAGGTTGTTTCAGATTGTTTCGTGTTTGTTTCGTTCTGTTTCATGTTGACTCATGCTAGTGCTAGGTGGTTTCAGATTGTTTCGTGTTTGTTTCGTTCTGTTTCATGTTGACTCATGCTTGTGCTAGGTTGTTTCAGATAGTTTCGTGTTTGTTTCGTTCTGTTTCATGTTGACTTATGCTTGTGCTAGGTTGTTTCAGATAGTTTCGTCTTTGTTTCGTTCTGTTTCATGTTGACTCATGCTTGTGCTAGGTTGTTTCAGATTGTTTCGTCTTTGTTTCGTTCTGTTTCATGTTGACTCATGCTTGTGTAGGTTGTTTCAGATTGTTTCGTTCTGTTTCATGTTGACTCATGCTTGTGCTAGGTTGTTTCAGATAGTTTCGTGTTTATTTCGTTCTGTTTCATGTTGACTTATGCTTGTGCTAGGTTGTTTCAGATAGTTTCGTCTTTGTTTCGTTCTGTTTCATGTTGACTCATGCTTGTGCTAGGTTGTTTCAGATAGTTTCGTGTTTGTTTCGTTCTGTTTCATGTTGACTCATGCTAGTGTAGGTTGTTTCAGATAGTTTCGTGTTTGTTTCGTTCTGTTTCATGTTGACTCATGCTTGTGTAGGTTGTTTCAGATAGTTTCGTCTTTGTTTCGTTCTGTTTCATGTTGACTCATGATTGTGCTAGGTTGTTTCAGATTGTTTCGTGTTTGTTTCGTTCTGTTTCATGTTGACTCATGCTTGTGCTAGGTTGTTTCAGATTGTTTCGTGTTTGTTTCGTTCTGTTTCATGTTGACTCATGCTTGTGCTAGGTTGTTTCAGATAGTTTCGTGTTTGTTTCGTTCTGTTTCATGTTGACTCATGCTAGTGTAGGTTGTTTCAGATAGTTTCGTCTCTTTTTCGTTCTGTTTCATGTTGACTCATGCTTGTGTAGGTTGTTTCAGATTGTTTCGTGTTTGTTTCGTTCTGTTTCATGTTGACTCATACTTGTGCCAGGTTGTTTCAGATTGTTTCGTGTTGGTTTCGTTCTGTTTCATGTTGACTCATGGTTGTGTAGGTTGTTTCAGATTGTTTCGTGTTTGTTTCGTTCTGTTTCATGTTGACTCATGCTTGAGCCAGGTTGTTTCAGATTGTTTCGTGTTTGTTTCGTTCTGTTTCATGTTGATTCATGCTTGTTTAGGTTGTTTCAGATAGTTTCGTGTTTGTTTCGTTCTGTTTCATGTTGACTCATGCTAGTGTAGGTTGTTTCAGATAGTTTCGTCTTTGTTTCGTTCTGTTTCATGTTGACTCATGCTTGTGCTAGGTTGTTTCAGATAGTTTCGTGTTTGTTTCGTTCTGGTTCATGTTGACTCATGCTGGTGTAGGTTGTTTCAGATTGTTTCGTGTTTGTCTGTTTCATGTTGACTCATGCTTGTGTAGGTTGTTTCAGATTGTTTCGTGTTTGTTTCGTTCTGTTTCATGTTGACTCATGCTAGTGTAGGTTGTTTCAGATAGTTTCGTGTTTGTTTCGTTCTGTTTCATGTTGACTCATGCTGGTGTAGGTTGTTTCAGATTGTTTCGTGTTTGTTTCGTTCTGTTTCATGTTGACTCATGCTTCTGCTAGGTTGTTTCATGTTATTTTGTGTTTGTTTAAGGTTGTTTAAATGTCGATCAATATTTTTTTATTATTTACTGTAATACATTATGTACCCTGAAAAGCTTCCCCGAATTAAAACTAAGGTCACATAACCCAAATATAGACGCCGAATAAAGGAATAATGAATATCAAACATTATTAAAAATTGAATAGTAATATACTGCGTTAGTCAGGGAAACTGTCAGAAATCCCATAGAGTGGACAGGTTGGAAATTTAAACAGTTCCAGCAATGGAGAATATGTAATCTCCGAAGCTGTTTACCACCGATTGGGGTGACAGCTTCTAGATGATAAGAAGAGTGCTCTACTATTCTGAGAATGTCCAACTTGATGAATGTCCGAATTCTCGCTTTGATACACATGTCAGACGGAGAGCACGTTATTCGCACATAAAGTAAAAATTGAGGTTGCCATTTTTACGTTCTCAAACCATAATGGAGAGTGTAGTGTGACCCCGGATTCCTATTAATAATTATTATTTGTAATGGTGGAGTATAGGGTGGTTCATTAGGTAACTAGGCGCCTATAAATTTAGTGGAAAGGTTTTGTTGCTAAATATCTAACAGAATAATTTGCGTTGTGAAACATACTGTATTCAACACATTCCCTTGGGGTTATTCGTCTTGTGATATGCACTGCTGATGCGAATAGGGTGTGTCTGGAGGAACGCAATCCATGTGGAAGTTTCATGTAACTCACTGTCTCGTTTACCCTAATTTGATACGACCCGACCTTCAGTCGCCGTAGATTCCCAGAACTAATATGAGATCCTATTTAATTACAGTAATTTTATGTGTCACTTACTGTTTGTATTTTACAGTTCTCCTGTCTTGTAATAATAATAATTCACAAGGTAATGTTGCGTTGATCAAGGCTGAATTTAATACAGACGTTACCGGAACGGGCTGGCTGTGGAAACTCTCGTTTCCCCGTTGTTGCTTAGCAACGCACTCCACACGAACAACGACTGTGAATGATCCTCTTATCTCCTGAACTCCCTACAGTAGGCCTACTGTATTTCGTTTTTCCTTAGTTTCCACACCTAGGAAGTCCTTGGCTAGAGATTGTCATTAAAATGTAACAACAGTACAGTATACAGTAGGTAGTTGAGCCACGCAGTCAGCTGATATCACTTCTGTCTGTAAACTTCCAATTTTTACCTAAAGTAGGATTTTGCACGCGTTTCTTCGTGATCAGCAATTCATAGTTAATACAGTTTATGAGCCCCCCCCCCCCCCCCTCCCCCCCCCCACACACACACACACACACCTTGTGCTCAATTTGTTTTTATTTCCTCTAAAATTTAATTGTTTTCTGTCTTCTCGCTGTGTTTTTTCGGTGTGGTTGTTTTGCCCACAAGAGGCTCGCTCCCACTAGGACGGGAGCGAGCGAGCAAGGCAAGACTGTACACAACCTCATCATGGTGGTGTACACCACAATGTGGCGAGACCAATTCACGCTGACTGTCTCACTGGGATGAACTTTGTTAAACATTTCAAATAAATTGTACGGCAATCTCTGTTGCCTGTTTCTCAAAAATAACTTGCTGCTTCCCAGTGCAGTGATTAATTGTGTTAAATGCGTCTATTCATCGCAATACACTTGCCGCGAGCAAATAAACCAGTCATTGAATATTCTTAATTCATAATCCTAATTCATCTTAATTAATTAAGTGACCCCCCCCCCCCCCCCCCCCCCACAAATATTGCCACAAATCTTAATGAAGTTGCATGAAATTGAACAGAGATACAGATTTTCAATGGCGGTGTCTGCAATGCACATTTTGTCAGAATCCGAACAGTAGCTATATTTACTTTGTTTATATATTTTTACATACACACTGTACACACAGTACAGTCATAAGAACTTTAATTGTTTCACTTTGTCTATCCCTAACTGGACTTTTAATAGATAATGCAGTATAAACGTTTGCATATTTATACAGTAACTGTGGCTACATATTCTCCATTCCTTCATTTTTCATACTTTTTTAATTTTATTTTTGACCTATCATGATTTTCAATAAACATAGGTCATATTTTCATTAGATGTGACATCTTTACCCACTTTTAAGTCTGTTTTAATTCTACAGTACAGTAATTTTATTAAGCGATTGAGTTACAATGACGATTGTCGCAACAATACAGTAGGACAATCTCAAACCACAATGACAAACTGGAAACGCATTACAGTATGAATGATGAATCTTATAGGGCAATGACCTTTGCGTGTAATTCTTACCGTACTGCAATTATTATTTTATATTTATAGATTATCTATAAATATAAAATAATAATAAATTTTGGACATAAAATAATTTTCATTGCGTGTTATTTTATTACAACTGATTGGTAAAACTTACTGCATAAACAATAATCTTTTCTTATTTTTTATACATTATGTAAATTCAATATCAGAAAACAATGTTGATTGTTTTGTTAAAGTTTTCTTTCACCTTATCTAGTGGCTGTTTGGGAACATCAACGGAAAAACATTTATATTACCCTAAATTCTCTATGGAATAATAACTTGGGAATACTGTGCATGACGGGGGGGGGGGGGGGGGGGGGGGGGGGGAGCTTCCATCTTTCCTCAGGATCCTACAACTGGCGGCCAACGCGTTCCCAGGTGCAAACCGAGCCACTCTCGCGGCAGTCAGCGGTCACTGCGCTATGACAGAGTTCAATATCTGCCGCTACTGGCTCAGGTGAATACAGGAATCTGTGCTGGGGAAAAAAGCCTATATCTAGAGCTACACCCAGCTGTATAGAGGGAGAGATGGCAGTTAGTGGTAGGTGGATTGTTAGGGCACAGGCCTTATACGCCCGCAGCATTCATTATATATGCCCGAACCAGTACCACAACTTCATAGAAAAGTGAGAGGAAGCCAAGGTTTAACCTTACTTTATATCAAGAAATTGATCCCATAATATTTTTATTGTTTATGTTACGCTCGGTTGCCTCTTAATTCGTTTACTCTGTGTGAGTATCGCTCATTATAGCTGACAATCCCCTGTAAATAATATATTATTGTATGTACTGTAATTTATCATTTATTTTTGAATAGTAGAGTATAAATAAATACAAGACCGAAGCTACTGTACTTGTTGTTTTAGTTAATTACTGTATTACTGCAAACAGTAATATTTTTATTGAAAATACTTGCGCCCATGTGATGAATACCAGGATTTCACTTTTCGGTCGACTTTTTATTGGAATTTTATTTATAAAGATTTTTTATTTTTTTTAATTTATCTTTATTAAGTGTTTTATAGCGCTTATTTCTGTCTTATAACCTGTACATTTACTAATTCGTTTATTGTTTTGTTAGATTCAGCCCTTCTGTAACCTGTGTTTTTGGTGAAAACCTGGTATTCCACACATGGGGGTAACTGCAAAGAAAAAAGAAAAAATTCTTCACATGGGCCAATACTTGCCTATACATACGACACAATAATTTTGATAATATATATATTTTTAGCAATATAATATATGTTAAATACCATACAGTAATTTATTGTATTTCAAAAGTATTTTAAATACTGAATGCTAATTTAATTACGTTGAAAGTATTTGTGCTAGTACTGTATATACTTTTAATTTTAAATGATAATCTCCTCTTATATATAAAGGCTAAAAAAACAGTGATGCTATGGTAAGTACAGTATATACCACCTACATAAATAGGCCTGTAAAATACATGCTGCCAAAATCAGCCACGACACACTCATAAAAATAATAGATCATAAAAATAAAAGATCACTGCGAATACCCATAATAGTATTTACCATTCAGGTAATGTAAAAGACAAGGCGCATAAGTCTAATGGAGGATAAATAATTGTAGAGGTCAACTTAAATAATATGACAGAGTTTGTAAATTGGAAACCGACGTTTGAAATTAACACAGTCATATTTCATGAAAGGAATTCGTGGAAAATGTATGATGGTGTAACGGTTACATATAACAGGGTTGTCGAGCTTAAGAAACGGGGAACTGGGAAGCGCCAACTTAAATATAAAGGATCATGCAAATCTGTTTCTCGGTGTTCAGCCTATATAAAAACTGTTTAAGAACAATAAAGGTCAAGTACAGTATTTCGGTTATGGCATGCGGTGTCCACGATAGTAATAAAATAGAAATGCAACATCTATACATGTTGCATTGTGAGATCCAAATGCGTTTCACAGTTACAGTTAGGAATTTTGATATTTGGGATTTTGAGATTTAGATAATTGTGCACCTGCAAGGATGCTTTATTCGCGAAACAACGAGTTTGCAAACAATTGCGTTGCGCCTATCCATCATGGGAATACTGCATCCCGTACCTGTATTAGGATCAGACCACAACGAACCTTTATTAGCGCCTCCTATCGGCGTATCATGTAAATGCACGACGCCAAAATTCTGAAAACTTTCAAAACTTTTGAAATACTACTTTGTGTACCACGTTTGGTATAATTTTATCAAAGATTCGCTGAGTTACTGTATTAGCATTCAAAGATTAGACGGACCGACCGACCAACCGACTGCCAGACCGACAGACAGCCGCGGAGGTTGAGATTGGTACCCGTATTCTAAGCTCAGTAACTTTCGTGGCTCGACCCACAGTGTTTGTCAATTTAATGGCTGCTTGTCAGTTCTATCACTGGCCCTGTGTTACCGAATAGTGCCTCTAGTTGTTTTAAGGGCTTCCGAAATAGTGTGTCTATGGCAACTGCTATTTTATCCAGTTGTTGGTGTTTGGTGAAATTTATATTTTGCTTTTTGCGTTTGGCTATGTACCCTGTTTAAAACCAATCAGGAAATAGCACCGGTACTTGAATTCGGGAGGGTCCACGGTCGCCAGTCTGCCAGCAGCCTGTATGCAACCAGCTGACCAGTGCCAGTATTTTTACTTAACGTTAACCTAGTACAGTACAGCAGTAGTACCGGTAATTGGTACAGTGCTGGTGCTGCGCTGCATGCCAACATGCAGTGGAAGTGTACAACAGTACAAGTCCGTAAGTAGACAAGCTGACAAGTGTAACAGTTATCTGGTTGTGTACCAGGTTGGAATTCATGCTGCAAAACTCGGACGCGTACCTGCGCGAATGACCGCAAGCAAACCAGATGCGCGTTGCGCGTTTGGGTGAGACAGGTGCGCGTTCGGGTGTGAGACAGGCAGACAGGTGCGCGTTGTGCCTCAGCGCGCAGCTCTGCCTCTGATGCGCACCACAAATTAATTGAAATCACGAAAATACACAAAAAAATGTCGCTCGCTGCGCTCGCATTAGTTTCTCATTTCCAATTCTTCAAACAGTCAAATCACTTCACCATAATACTGTAATACCGGCAACCGGAGCTGAATTTGTCTATTTATTTTAACTACAGTACTCTATTGTTGTATTGTTATTAGGTCTATGCTATGCCGATGTTACGTTAGTAAACAGGTAAAGTCAGAAAGTAACAATGTATTATAAGTATGACTTAATTATAAGCCAACTGTATGTTTAAGCCTAATTGTTAGGTAGGCCTATACAAAGTATTATTGGCAGACTGGTACCTATTTCAATATTCGTTTTTTTGAAATTACCGGTACATGTTTTGTTTGTAATCTAAAATAATATTTTCTGTTATAAAAGCAGTGAGCCCGATGGGCCACCATAGTAGTGGATTAAAAAAATATTTTTTAATATTAACAATTTTGATGTTGCAAAAATTACATTTATTATGTAAGCCTAGATTCAACGTACAGACAGACAGACGTAAAGATAAGCTTAAAACGCTCAAACTTGTAAAATAGGAATGTAAAATTGTTCTTATGAACTGTGCGATTTTTTGAGATATGCATGACATGAGCTGCGCGATTTTGTTTGGATTATGACATATGATGAGGTGCGCGACGAGCCAATTTCAGGTGCGCGGTGATTTCAAAACAACAAAGCGTACCTGCGCGCTCATGCATGAATTCCAACCTGGGTTGTGTAGAGCTGGTATAACTGTAGTTAGTTATGTGATTTCTGGATTTACCGTAAAAATCATTTCATATTCTGCATTCTGTTAGACCAGACACACAGTCACAGGCAAGTTGAAATAAGTACGTTCAGACGGTAGACCCTAATGATATCCTGATATCGACCGGCGGTCAAGGTACGTTTGAAAAGTCTGAAAGTGTACCGGTGGTATGAGTGAGAGTGAGTAGTCCTACTGCTGTACTGGCTTGTGAAATTGTCCTGCCTGACGTGATATGCCCCTACCAGCCTACAGTCCTACACTGCTCAGTGCTACAATCCTAACTGCCTAAAACAAATCAAAAATATATATCTACCGGTCAGCCGGTCTATAGTCTATCTACCTGTCTACCGGTAGTATGGCAGTATGGTTGTTGAACATGAACAGTTTAAAACTGTTTAACTGTCAGACTGTTAGAATCCATGTCTGCATGTTGCGCAAATACTGAACTATCAGACTATTAGGCCTACTAAACTTAACACGGACAATTGAATTTCTCAATGATTGGGTTAATAATTCTGCTTAGAGCAGTAGACAGACAGTTATAATTTAATTATTGGAGTAGAGCGCTGGTCTCAGCCTCGGGTCCAAACATTTCAGCATTTCCAGCGCTAGTCCCTGGTCTGCTGGTCCAGACAGTTCCCTATTGTGAATGTTCCCGGCCGCGTTTGGCGTTGCCATATCAGTTTATTGTCAGATTGCAAAGCCGTTTAACTGACATTCGAGACTTATGTCGTGACATTTAAAATCCATAACGTTGAATTGGTGTCGGATATTGATTACTTACTACAGTATGCCTACTAGTTATATGTGGATTTCGTCGACTCAGACTTTCGACGGATGTACGGTATTTGTATAAAATGCTACCGTTGTCTCAATATGCCATTAACTACCGTACCGGTTACAAAACAACAATAGTAATAGTCCTAATAATTATAGAGAATTGTTGTTACCTGTTATGGAGGAATTCTCGCGCTCTCGTCACCGTGGTAATCATATTGATACAGTTTGGGGTAGGGCGGGTTGACCTCAGATTACTAATGAGTCATCTGAAGTCAACCCGCCCTACCCCAAACTGTTACCTGTTATGTTACAGTGTTTAATAATTTATAACAATGTTTATGTTATCCTATAACATAACAGGTAACAATAACATATGCTCTCACCTTGAAGGTCGTAGGTACCGTTACGAATCAAAACAACTTAATAGGTTGCTAATAGGTAACAACTGAATAGTGCGGTACCTAATATATTGTTATCGTTAATATATAAACATAATTTTGTTTCAGAAGTGGTAGACCTGATTCGCTGTCAACCAAATCCCAGAAACCAATGAAGAAATTTGTAAACTTTAAGCGGGTTTTGGACGGGTTTACTTCTGGGAGCGGGGCCTCAACAATCAGCCAGGGACCGGCCAGACCCGATCCAGAGATTCCGGAATCTTTGGCCTCCTCGCACTTCCAGCTGCGGAAGGTTAGTAGCGTCTGACTACCACTACCAGCCGTATAAAGTGGCGCTTTATAGGAATAGTGTGAGAGCCGGTTATTCCTCTAAATAAAGTACGCCTGTTTGATTTAAATAACGATTTATTTAACAAATTTCAAATTATTTTTATCAAGGTAAACTTGTGCGATCTGACAAAGTTGTTTGATCGGATAATAAATAATATTGATGCCTGATCGGACCATAAACTTGCGTGGTTGAGCAATAAACTTACATAGTTGGACAATAAACTTATGTGATTTGACAATGAAGCTGTCTGACTCCGCTATAAAGTTTTGTGATCGGACAATAAATTTATTTGTTTGATCGGGCAATACAGTTTTTTGATCGTACAATAACGTTAAGTGATCGGACTATAAAGTAGTGTGATGGGACCGTAAAGTTGTTGGTTCGAATAATAAAGTTCTCTGAATCAGCTATAAAGTTGTTTGTTCGGACAACAAAGTTGATTGATCAGATTATAAAGTTGTCTGCATCCGCTATTATGTTGTGTGATTGGACAATAAAGTTGTCTGTCTCCGCTATTATGTTGTGTGATTGGACAATAAAGTTGTCGGGCTATAAATTTGTGTGATAGGACTATGAAATTTTGTAAATCAATAAACCATACTTTATTTGAGCGCAAAAATTTACTGTAGGGCTTTTTCAAATTTGTCAAAAATATTTCCACTTTTTTGGGGAGAGGGGGGGGGGGGGGGCATACATCATTTTACCCCAATCACCACTTTGAATATATGAAATGATAGCTTTCACCTGGACATTGGCCTTTCTCATAATGCCTCGTGGCAGCTTGTAAGTGGGCTAGGGTTGGTAAGTAAATCTCTTATCAGGAACTGCCTGTCATTATTTATTGTGCAGTAATTAACAGCGTTGGGTAAGCTAGTTGAGCTACATTAAAACATAGATAACGGTTAGAGCCTAGTTTTATTTGACTCTTGTTTAACATCGAGGATTTCCACAGCCACGGCCACTAACTAACTGCTTGTTTACACGGTTCCCGTACCTTGGTTACACTTCTCTAGCTAATTCAATGAACGTTCCGTTCCGTATGTATGGCGACTAGTTTATGAAATTATATTTCATTATAAATATAATAATGGTGTTTTGCTATTGTACAGATATTTTAAATGCCTTCAATGAATTATATGGCAGATGATATTTCGGTCGATAAACAAAATGTTCCAGAATAAGCGGATCTAGATGGATACTGAAGAACTATATTATAAATCCGAAATTAATAGATTACTTAGAAGAATGTATGTCAAACCTTGATAACGTGAATTTAAAACCACTTAAATAGAATAAAGTAGCCCCGCGCAGGTGCACAACCATGTAACTTTAAACGCTGATATCTTGGCTATTTTCAACGAAATTCATATTGTGTTACATATTTGGAATCCTTGAATGGCCAGCTTTCTTTCAGATTAACAAATCGCTGAGCCCGCTCGCACTCAACGGTACCGTTGCGGTAACTGGGCGTCTATCTGTTTACAGTTATTCAACATCCTAGATAATCATTTTATTAACATTATTACAATAGGCTGCGGGAAACCGCGCGGTGTACCGCACAACTAAATGTTATGTCGTTTACAATCAGCGGTAATCAAAATCATTTACCGCTTGCATTCCGCAGGGTTGTTCACATCCAACGGTGTGGTGTACCGCTGGCCCTGCGATACACAGCGCGGTGTAACGTCCCATTGTATGTGAACGGGCCTTAAGGAGGCGGGAGATGAAGATGAGACTATCTCTGTTTCAAATTTCATGCAATCTCATTAATATTTATAGAAACATTTGTGAGAGGGGGGGGGGGGGGGGGGGGGGGGGGTCATGTACCTGAATAAACACACTATATTCTAGGACATGGTGTATACAGAGATTCTCTCGGGTGCAGAATATCTGAATTCATGTCAGCTGAAGTTTACCACATGTTACGTTATTATTTTATCGAACACATTTCTTTATCTGAGAAATTTAATGAGTTTCTTTATTGGCATTGGCAGGCACAAGCAGGGTCATTGAACTTGTCTGAAAGGTTGTCCTTGTCAATATGATACCGGTACGTTATTTGTTACAAATTATCTTTAAAACAAACAAAAGGTTTTGTTATAAATAATTTCAATGTCCTAATGTTATGAGTAACCGTATACTGAATGAAGCAATACATCGATAAATGGGAAAGGTATTTCGGAATATTGTAGCATCACAACTAAACGTACCCCCATCTCATTGAGTCGCTATGGAATTCATCACACCACACAATAGCTTTCCCGCATATTATTACTATTTTGCCGGAGGCTGGTTGCGGAGTAAGGTAGCACAAAGATTCCCATATCATCAGCCATAGGGAATTGAAACCAGCCGGTTTATGACTCTTCTTTTTTTCATTGGCATCCCTTCCTTGTTTCCACCGCCGCATATATTAATGAGATTCCGTGTTCTTTCTCCTGCGTGCTCTTTAAGGCATCTCTCCGACCCTTGGATGGTTTCCCTTTGTATCTTCGACCCACGGATTATCTCCCCTTATTATTCTCGACAGTGCATCCCTCCTTCCGTGTGGATATTTACAACTAATATCAGCAGATATGAGTTTCTGATAAAATTAACTTTGAGTTTTTCCTTATTAGTAGCTCATGGAATTTTGGTCTGAAACAAAATAATCGGTGTTTCTTTCCGGAATTGGATTTCTTGATACAATCAAAAATTCTCCATGGATAATTAGCGTAATTAACTTACTCGCAAATTATGGTCCATCCTGTGTTATTCATTAAAGTTTATTGTTTTGGTTAAAATAACATGCCACTGTAACCTCTTCCTTTCCCTTAATTAGTTTGGCTTCAATTCCCCGCTCCATGTCTAACCTGGGAACATTTATTGCCACTTGCGTGGAATTATAAGCTCTTAGTTCATGTTTTCAATCTATATAAACGCGTTTTATACTTACTGTACTTTTTATACGTATAATAATATAAATTGTAATACTGTATGATGGTTATTATTTCTGTATGTTTTATTATTTACCTTACAGACCGCTAGACATGGTTTCCCTTACCAACCAACAGCCCTTGCTTGGGATCCCGTGCAGAAACTCCTTGCTGTCGGCACTAAAAATGGATCAATACGAATGTATCCTTTTATTAACCAACTATTGGGATATTAATTATAATTAGTATTAATAATTAATTATTAGGGCTTGTTTAAATGCCCCTGCTTGGTGGCATTGAGTATATCTTACACTAATAGTTAGGTTTGTTACCGGTATGGTAGGGTAATTTGTTAACTAGCGGTATCACCCTATTGGGTCGAATGGGATAAAGCCGAATGAGATGGAGGCCGAATGGGAGGAAGGCCGAATGGGATAAGGACCTGATGGGATGAAGGCCAGTGAAGGCCATGAAGGCCTGTAACCTGCTCCTTTCCCGAGTTTTCCTATTACAGTTGATAATATAGAGGGACAATAAAGATCAGCATTTATACATTTTGTTGGTAAAACTGATAAGGAAATAAATGCACGTTCATCTATATATCCACTACTAGTTTGTGCAACTTTTTTTAAATGTTCTAGAACATGTTAGGTACATTACATATAGCCTCATTCAATCGAAGAACATCATCTGCGGCGGCACTCATCAACGAATTTACGCGACGACAACTATATTCCTACCCAGTTGGTTTCATTTACTCATTAAAGGTGTAGAATCTACAGCTATCCCTACATTTTTAATTATAGATACTCGCCCTGTTTCTATGGAGATGGCATTCAAGGTCAGCTCCATTCCGATATACATATTATTTCCCAGGGTTTCCTTTCCTCCCCATTTTTCTCCGCCCTTTTGTCGCCATTATTTAGTTACGTATTCCCAACTTGTATTCCAATATCCCGTTTATTAATTGCTATTCCTTTCTGCCTGAGGGTTCTTACTAACTTCACGAACTTGGCGTCGGATTTGTCGCTGAGCCGATTTAATTTCGGTCCATCCAGTATCTCGCTTTCATCTCCACAAGTAATTTTATGAACTCGATTTGGCGCGGTAACCTACCACCATCGATCGGTTCCTATTAGAGTGACGGTCGAGTTAGTTTCTATGGGGGAGGGAGGTAGGCGGGTTCGAGCACATTTCGTCTGATGTTTGAAGCATTGCGTTCTGTCAGTTGCGTCTCGTCTATATAGCTGTTTTACCTTGGCCTATATTCGCCAGGATCCACTCCCATCTACGGAATACAATAGTTTTAAATTATCGCCACAGATATATTAATCATCAATATTTATTAAAAGTCAAAACAACACATTTATGGGATTAAGATTGTTGGTTGTGTGATTGAGGTCAAACTGTTTCAATTTCATGCAAATTCATAAGATTTGTAGAGTTAAATTTGTTAAATCCGCTGTATTCTACTCCAGATAATGGTGTATCCTGCACCAAAATGGAAATCCAGCTAGGATTTCAGTAAACCACCCAGTAATTAACTATAAATAACTTATAATATAATTTTATCTTACTAATATTTCAGAAGTGTAAGATAAAGTGAGTGTTACCCAAAACCCGCCACATATACTAATAATGTTAAGGAAATTTATCCAAAATTGCAATCGCGATCCCGAAAAGTCTGATCCCGTTTAAACACTATTATCAACTTTTTTGAGATTTTTGTGTTGTTGCTATATTACAAGAAACACTTGATTTCTTTACTTTTCTAATAACTGCAGTATATCATCCCATAAGGTTCCGTATCCACCAGTTAAGGTTCCGTAGACAGTCCCATAAGGTTCCGCGCCAAACGAAATAATGTTCCGTAACTAACCACCAAAGGTTGCTTATTCAACCACTAAGTTTCCGTATCCAACCACACAGGTTCCGTATCCAACCACACAGGTTCCGTATCCAACCACATAGGTTCCGTATCAAACGGGTTCTGTATCAAACAGGTTTCGTATCAAACAGGTCCCGTTCCAACCACACAGGTTCCGTATCAAACAGGTTCCGTATCCAAGCACATAGGTTCCGTATCAAACAGGTTCCGTATCCAACCACATAGGTTCCGTATCAAACAGGTTCCGTAACCCAAGCACATAGGTTCCGTATCAAACAGGTTCCGTATCCAACCACAGTTTCCGTATCAAACAGGTTCCGTATCCAACCACACAGGTTCCGTATCTAACAGGTTCCGTATCCAAGCACACAGGTTCCGTATCCAACCACAAAGGTTTCGTGTCAAACAGGTTACGTATCCAACCACACAGGTTCAGTATCCAATCACATGAGTTCCGTATCAAACAGGTTCCGTATTAAACAGGTTCCGTATCCAACCACATAGGTCCCGTATCAAACAGGTTCCGTATCCAACCACACAGGTTCCGTATCAAATAGGTTCCGTATCCAACCACATAGGTTCCGTCTCCAACAGGTTACGTATCAAACAGGTTCCGTGTCCAACCACATAGGTTCCGTATCAAACAGGTTCTGTATCCAACCACAAGGTTCAGTATCAAACAGGTTCCGTATCCAACCACATAGGTCCCGTATCAAACAGGTTCCGTATCCAACCACACAGGTTCCGTATCAAACAGGTTCCGCATCTAACCACACAGGTTCCGTATCCAACCACACAGGTTCCGTATCAAACGCTTCCGCATCCAACCACATAGGTCCCGTATCAAGCAGGTTCCGTATCCAACCACACAGGTTCCGTATCAAGCAGGTTCCGTATCAAACAGCTTCCGTATCCAACCACATAGGTTCCGTATCAAACAGGTTCCGTATCCAACCACACAGGTTCCGTATCAAACAGGTTCCGTATCAAACAGGTTCCTTATCCAACCACATAGGTTCCGTATCAAACAGGTTCCGTATCCAACCACATAGGTCCCGTATCAAACAGGTTCCGTATCCAACCACACAGGTTCCGTATACAAGCACATAGGTTCCGTATCAAACAGGTTCCGTATCCAACCACATAGGTTCCGTATCAAACAGGTTCCGTATCCAACCACACAGGTTCCGTATCAAATAGGTTCCGTATCCAACCACATAGGTTCCGTATCAAACAGGTTCCGTATCCAACCACTCAGGTCCCGTATCCAACCACACATGTTCCGTATCCAACCACACAGGTTCCGTATCCAACCACATAGGTTCCGTATCCAACAGTTTACGTATCAAACAGGTTCCGTGTCCAACCACATAGGTTCCGTATCAAACCACATAGGTTCCGTATCAAACAGGTTCCGTATCCAACCACAGGTCCCGTATCAAACAGGTTCCGTGTCCAACCACACAGGTTCCGTATCAAACAGGTTCCGTATCCAACCACACATGTTCCGTATCCAACCACATAGGTCCGTATCCAACAGGTTACGTATCAAACAGGTTTCGTGTCCAACCACATAGGTTCCGTATCAAACAGGTTCCGTATCCAACCACAAGTCCCGTATCAAACAGGTTCCATATCCAACCACACAGGTTCCGTATCAAACAGGTTCCGTATCCAACCACACAGGTTCCGTATCCAACCACATAGGTTCCGTATCCAACAGGTTACGTATCAAACAGGTTTCGTGTCCAACCACATAGGTTCCGTATCAAACAGGTTCCGTATCCAACCACAGGTCCCGTATCAAACAGGTTCCATATCTAACCACACAGGTTCCGTATCAAACAGGTTCCGTATCCAACCACACAGGTTCCGTATCCAACCACATAGGTTCCGTATCCAACAGGTTACGTATCAAACAGGTTCCGTGTCCAACCACATAGGTTCCGTATCAAACAGGTTCCGTATCCAACCACATATGTTCCGTATCAAACAGGTTCCGTATCCAACCACAGGTCCCGTATCTAACAGGTTCCGTATCCAACCACACAGGTTCCGTATCAAACAGGTTCCGTATCCAACCACACATGTTCCGTATCCAACCACATAGGTTCCGTATCAAACAGGTTCCGTATCCAAGCACACAGGTTCCGTATCCAGCCACAAAGGTTTCGTGTCAAACAGGTTCCGTATCAAACAGGTGCCGTATCCAACCACACAGGTTCCGTATCCAAGCACATGAGTTCCGTATCAAACAGGTTCCGTATTAAACAGGTTCCGTATCCAACCACATAGGTCCCGTATCAAACAGGTTCCGTATCCAACCACACAGGTTCCGTATCAAATAGGTTCCGTATCCAACCAAATAGATTCCGTCTCCAACAGGTTACGTATCAAACAGGTTCCGTGTCCAACCACATAGGTTCCATATCAAACAGGTTCCGTATCCAACCACAGGTCCCGTATCAAACAGGTTCCATATCCAACCACATTGGTTCCGTATCAAACAGGTTCCGTATCCAACCACACAGGTTCCGTATCCAACCACATAGGTTCCGTATCCAACAGGTTACGTATCAAACAGGTTCCGTGTCCAACCACATAGGTTCCGTATCAAACAGGTTTCGTGTCCAACCACATAGGTTCCGTATCAAACAGGTTCCGTATCCAACCACAGGTCCCGTATCAAACAGGTTCCGTATCCAACCACACAGGTTCCGTATCAAACAGGTTCCGTATCCAACCACACAGGTTCCGTATCCAACCACATAGGTTCCGTATCCAACCACATAGGTTCCGTATCCAACAGGTTACGTATCAAACAGGTTCCGTGTCCGACCACATATGTTCCGTATCAAACAGGTTCCGTATCCAACCACAGGTCCCGTATCAAACAGGTTCCGTATCCAACCACACAGGTTCCGTATCAAACAGGTTCCGTATCAAACCACACAGGTTCCGTATCCAACCACATAGGTTCCGTATCCAACAGGTTACGTATCAAACAGGTTCCGTGTCCAACCACATAGGTTCCGTATCCAACAGGTTACGTATCAAACAGGTTCCGTGTCCAACCACATAGGTTCCGTATCAAACAGGTTCCGTATCCAACCACACAGGTTCCGTATCAAACATGTTCCGTAACCAACTACATAGGTTCCGTATCCAACCACATCTAGGTCCCATATCAAACAGGTTCCGTATCCAACCACAGAGGTTCCATATCAAACAGGTTCCGTATCCAACCACACAGGTTCCGTATCCAACCACATATGTCCCATATCTAACAGGTTCCGTATCCAACCACAGAGGTTCCATATCAAACAGGTTCCGTACATCCAACCACACAGGTTCCGTATCCAACCACATAGGTTCCGTATCAGACAGATTCCGTGTCCAAACACGTAAGGTTCGAAACTTTCTTATTTTCCTTTACTAAAAATATATTATCCAACTCAGATATGGTCAGCCCGGTGTCGATGTTTACATGAGACACGAAAACGACGTTGCTGTTATACAATTAATGTTCCTATCCAATGAAGTAAGTATAATAACGTTGTACAGTACAATGTATTTATATGTCCACATTGTACATACAGACACTCCATACATTTGCGATATGGTAATCTGGTTTGTGTTGGGGGTTTATAAAAAATGTTTTGATAATTACGGGGTTGTGAGTCAGTGTAGCAGTGTGTAAATAAAACGTGACAATGTGACCGAATATTTGTAAATATAACGTGACAATGAGACCGAATATTGGTAAATAAAACGTGGCATTGTGACCGAATATTTATACATATATCGTGAGGTTGTTACCTAATATTCTATGATGTGACAGCGAATATCTGTCACTAGAATAACTTATTGGATATCTCATCAAGGATACCCTTTCCTCGGTAGGAATAACTATCCCTATTATATTGGCCTGCGTTTCCTATAAATCCTAATTTACTATCCCCGGGGGGTGGTGCCTTTACTGGGACCAGTAATATATTGGCAGATACGTCGGACATTGTTTAATGAGCGGATTGGTAGCAGGTGGGGAGGATGGGACGTCCTTTCCGTTTAGTTTCCCTTTCCTATCGTTAGCTTACTCACCAACACAGAAGCTTAGACAGTATATGCAGTACCGGTAGTTGGTAAGGCTGGGTAATGACGCCATGATTTGGTATCCTAGATTGTAACGTATTTGTATCAATAAAAAGGCATAATCCCTTCGGGGGCTTTCATAAAATATGTAACGCAAATTGTCGACCCCCGTCCCCGTGGCAGCAGATCAACCCCGTTAGAGCCGATCGACCCCCGTTACAGCTGATCGAGCCTCGTTACAGCTGATCGACCCCCGTTACAGCTGATCGACCCCCGTTGCAGCTGATCGACCCCGTTAGAGCCGATCGACCCCCGTTACAGCTGATCGACCCCCGTTACAGCTGATAAACCCCCGTTACAGCTGATCGACCCCCGTTACAGCTGATCGACCCCCGTTGCAGCTGATCGACCCCGTTAGAGCCGATCGACCCCCGTTACAGCTGATCGACCCCCGTTACAGCTGATCGACCCCCGTTACAGCTGATAGACCCCCGTTACAGCTGATCGACCCCCGTTACAGCTGATCGACCCCCGTTACAGCTGATCGACCCCCGTTACAGCTGATCGACCTCGTTAGAGCCGATCGACCCCCGTTACAGCTGATAGACTCCCGTTACAGCTGATCGACCCCGTTAGAGCTGATCGACCTCGTTAGAGCCGATCGACCCCCGTTACAGCTGATAGACCCCCGTTACAGCTGATCGACCCCCGTTACAGCTGATCGACCCCCGTTACAGCTGATCGACCTCGTTAGAGCCGATCGACCCCCGTTACAGCTGATAGACCCCCGTTACAGCTGATCGACCCCCGTTACAGCTGATAGACCCCCGTTACAGCTGATAGACCCCCGTTACAGCTTATAGACCCCCGTTACAGCTGATAGACCCCCGTTACAGCTGATAGACCCCCGTTACAGCTGATAGACCCCCGTTACAGCTGATAGACCCCCGTTACAGCTGATAGACCCCCGTTACAGCTGATAGACCCCCGTTACAGCTGATCGACCCCCGTTACAGCTGATAGACTGATAGACCCCCGTTACAGCTGATAGACCCCCGTTACAGCTGATAGACCCCCGTTACAGCTGATAGACCCCCGTTACAGCTAAAATATTAATCTTCGTATGTATCAATGAATGCGATGAGAGTGAGAGATGAGTGAAACATTATTATTTCTTAGAAGCTTAGAAGTTAATATTCTAGAATAGGGGAGCGGAGATCCAAATAATAGCATAGCTAATCGGGCCTGGATCACCGATGGTGAAGCTTGTTAATATTCTAGAATAGGGGAGCGGAGATCCAAATAATAGCATAGCTACTACTACTACTACTACTACTATGATCGGCATGCTGCATTGCAGCTGCATTTTTAAGAATGCTGTGCCGGCTTGTCAACAAAATTGCACCGCCACAACTCCCTATCACCCATGACATTTTCTAGATCATCCGCATCTTCAAGGCCAGTGTCCTTTAAGATGCGTCTCAAGAAAGTCATGGGCTGTCCACCATGCTTATTCACTCCATGAGGCTGCCAAAGTACAAGATTATGCACTGGCTGGTCCTCACGGCGAAAGCAATGTCCTGCAAAGCGGAGGCGATTTTGTTCTAGTGTCAAGCTTGGGGGAACCAATGAGACACCTCCAATGTTATACAGTGTCTGGTTGGAGATGTGTGCATTGTACTTGACACAATGAACCCGGCGTAGCATTCTTGTGAATGTGCCATCCAGAGATTTAGTGTCCTCAGCAGTTAGAGCCCAGCATGGACTCCCGTAGAGGAGTACTGGAACTACTGCTGCTCTAAATAATCGGACCTTAAGTTTCCGATTAATTCTCGGTGACTTCCAAATCCTGGAAAGCCTATTCAAGGCTGCCCAAGCCTTTCCCTTACGTATTCGAAGGTCCTCACCTGACTTCCGGATCCATGATCCCAGGTAACAGAAGTCGTCCACATGCTCAAGCATACCATCCTTTGAGCTTATGCTCATCCGATCAGAGACTTGCTGAGGACTTTCAAAGTTAACTGTCAGAATTTTGGTCTTTCTGGAGTTAATAAAAAGACCAACACTAGAAGCAGCATGTTCTAATGAGCTGAGGAGCCGTTGGGCTCCCTCTAATGATTCTGATAGTACTCCTAAGTCATCAGCAAAGTCTAGATCAGTTAGGTACTTGGCAGGATTTCCTCGACTTCTGGAGCCAGTAGGTGGAGTTATCATCACCCCATCATCATTATAATGATCTAAGGACATGCGTAGAACATAGTCAACCACAATAATGAACAAGAATGGTGCAAGTGTGTCTCCTTGGAGGACGCCCCATAACACTTCAAATGGTTCTGTGTCACCGTCAACAGTAGACACAAATGTTGTCGAACCATCGTATACTGATCTGATTGCTGCAATAATTTCATCAGGAATCCCATATAATGAAAGTATGCTGAACATACGTGAGCGAGAGACTGAATCAAAGGCCCTGAAGAAGTCAACAAAGATAACAGCCAGATGCCTGTCTTTCTTTTTTGATAACTCTTCAATTATCCTTCTAAGTGCCAAAATGGGCTCCATGGTCCCACGACCTTTACGGAACCCATTCTGATTTCCACGGAGCAGTCTCTCAATGGGATCCCTGATGCGATTTAATAGAATCCTATTGTATAGCTTTGCAGCAATCGAGATCAATGAGATTCCCCGAAAAGAACCATAGAGTGTTAGGTTGCCCTTCTTGGGAACTGGCACCAACTTATTTGTTTTCATTTCTTGTGGGACTCTTGTTGTTCGGTACATGTCTACTATGATGGGATAGATGAGCTTTAGACACTCAGGTATTTTAAAGACCTCAGGGGGAACACCATCTACTCCACTGGCACGATTGGTCTTAATGCTCTTTGCAGCAGCCTTCACTTCTGCAAAGGAGATATCGCCAATGGGAATATCTGGGAGTACAGACTCAGACACTTTTACTTCAATAAAGTTATCAGGTAATAAATACCCTGTCATTATTGAGGAGCTTTTCAAAGTGGCCTTTCCAACCATTGAGGCGATCGGCTGGTGATTCAGCCTTAACCTTGGTGGTTGGTTGGCTTTTCCGCCCAGTAAGCAGATTGATCGATTTCCATGCCTGGGATGATTGCCTGCTGTCGTCAGCACCATTGATGGCATCAACCTGTTGGTTTATTAGCTCCTGTAGATTAGCAGAGTACTGCCTGTTCAGGGACCTAGATGCAGCCTTAACTGCATTCTTGGCCGCTGTAGTCTGTTTGAGTCGGGACTCTTTCTGCGCCTTATGAAGGTCATTTCGGCACTTCTGAATTTTGTTGTCAGTCCAGGGGGCCCTTTTCCTGTTTCGAGGGTATACAGGAACTGTTTCTGCAGCTGCTAACTTAACTGCTTCTGTAAAGGCAGGATAGCCCTCACAGTGATCTGCCGCCTCAGAGGCAAGAGCCTCATACCTGTTGCTCAGCTGTAGTGTGAAGCTGGATCTCACACTTGGCTGTTGCAACAGAGAGGACCAGTCATGCCGCGGCAAGGCAGATTTCGTTGTTCTGCTAGCACGCAGACTAAGTCTTACCTTGGCCACAATAAGGCGGTGATCACTGGAGAAGGGTCGAAGTGTAAATGCATTACAGTCTTGCAGCTAATCGGGCCTGGATCACAGATGGTGAAGCTTGTTAATATTCTAGAAATGGGGAGCGGAGATCCAAATAATAGCATAGCTAATCGGGCCTGGATCACCAATGGTGAAGCTTGTTTCGCGTTATGCATTCGGGTGGGGGGGGGGGGGGGGGGGGATTACTTTTGGTGCCACTTAGCTCACTTTAAATCAATTTGTTTGGATTAATTTAGTTTAGGATTTATTTTTAGATTTATTTGGTCTAGGTACAGGGAGCCATTGTTAGTGTTCTTTTGTTTCACCACAGGGAGCCATTGTTAGTGTTCTTTTGTTTCACCACAGGGAGCCATTGTTAGTGTTCTTTTGTTTCACCACAGGGAGCCATTGTTTGTGTTCTTTTGTTTCACCACAGGGAGCCATTGTTAGTGTTCTTTTGTTTCACCACAGGGAGCCATTGTTAGTGTTCTTTTGTTTCACCACAGGGAGCCATTGTTGGTGTTCTTTTGTTTCACCACAGGGAGCCATTGTTAGTGTTCTTTTGTTTCACCACAGGGAGCCATTGTTTGTGTTCATTTGTTTCACCACAGGGAGCCATTGTTTGTGTTCTTTTGTTTCACCACAGGGAGCCATTGTTAGTGTTCTTTTGTTTCACCACAGGGAGCCATTGTTAGTGTTCTTTTGTTTCACCACAGGGAGCCATTGTTAGTGTTGTTTTGTTTCACCACAGGGAGCCATTGTTAGCGTTCTTTTGTTTCACCACAGGGAGCCATTGTTTGTGTTCTTTTGTTTCACCACAGGGAGCCATTGTTAGTGTTCTTTTGTTTCACCACAGGGAGCCATTGTTAGTGTTCTTTTGTTTCACCACAGGGAGCCATTGTTAGTGTTCTTTTGTTTCACCACAGGGAGCCATTGTTGGTGTTGTTTTGTTTCACCACAGGGAGCCATTGTTAGTGTTCTTTTGTTTCACCACAGGGAGCCATTGTTTGTGTTCTTTTGTTTCACCACAGGGAGCCATTGTTGTGTTCTTTTGTTTCACCACAGGGAGCCATTGTTAGTGTTCTTTTGTTTCACCACAGAGAGCCATTGTCAGTGTTCTTTTGTTTCACCACAGGGAGCCATTGTTAGTGTTGTTTTGTTTCACCACAGGGAGCCATTGTTAGCGTTCTTTTATTTCACCACAGGGAGCCATTGTTTGTGTTCTTTTGTTTCACCACAGGGAGCCATTGTTAGTGTTCTTTTGTTTCACCACAGGGAGCCATTGTTTGTGTTCTTTTGTTTCACCACAGGGAGCCATTGTTAGTGTTCTTTTGTTTCACCACAGGGAACCATTGTTTGTGTTCTTTTGTTTCACCACAGGGAGCCATTGTTAGTGTTCTTTTGTTTCACCACAGGGAGCCATTGTTTGTGTTCTTTTATTTTACCACATGGAGCCATTGTTAGTGTTATTTTGTTTCACCACAGGGAGCCATTGTTAGTGTTCTTTTGTTTCACCACAGGGAGCCATTGTTAGTGTTCTTTTGTTTCACCACAGGGAGCCATTGTTTGTGTTCTTTTGTTTCACCACAGGGAGCCATTGTTAGTGTTCTTTTGTTTCACCACAGGGAGCCATTGTTAGTGTTCTTTTGTTTCACCACAGGGAGCCATTGTTTGTGTTCTTTTGTTTCACCACAGGGAGCCATTGTTAGTGTTCTTTTGTTTCACCACAGGGAGCCATTGTTTGTGTTCTTTTGTTTCACCACAGGGAGCCATTGTTAGTGTTCTTTTGTTTCACCACAGGGAGCCATTGTTAGTGTCTGCGCCGACGACAGTATTCACCTATGGAACCTGCGCCTAAAGAAACCTCTCATCCTCCATACATTGAAGTTCAACAGGGAACGCGTTACTTATTGCCACGTTCCGTTCCGTTCCCGCTGGTTATACCTTGGCACGGAACGAGGGAACATTCACGTAGTGAACATAGAGACTTTCGAACTATCGGGGTACCTAATTAACTGGAATAAAGCCATAGATATTAATCAGAAGACACACCCCGGGCCCGTTGTACATCTCAGTGATAACCCAGATGACCCAAATAGGGTAAGTTGATATGTTGTAACAATATGAAATACTGTTAGTATAATATTGTAACTAATTGGTACGATATATTGATATTGAAATCAATATATAGATAAATTAATATTTTAATTTTTACTTACTTCATAGAATCACAAATTAGTTATAAATAGGTCCTATCCCACAATATAATTTTATACTAATAATTACTTTCTTATATTCCAGTTACTTATCGGTTATGAAACAGGTCTTCTAGTCCTCTGGGATGTGAAGGCCCGCTCCCCGGAGGTTCGTTTCGTGTCGTCAGCACCGTTACGCTCGGTCTCCTGGCACCACGAAGGCAAACAGTTTATGAGCGCGCACACAGACGGGAGTATCTCGACCTGGTCCATCAAGGACTCAGATCGCAAACCAACAGAGGTCATTACCCCTCACGCTCTACCCGTCGCCAAGGGCAACAGACCAGAGCCGTGTAAACCTATACTGAAATTGGAGTGGCGCACCACCAAATCTAGGTTAGTAATTATCGTTTATTACAAAAATGGAGAATTGATCTTAAGTGATTGAAACCAAACCGCATGTAATATTTGAATTGAAACCGCCAAATTTCGTATTAATTTGGATGAAGGGGGGGGGGGGGGGGGAGGGGGGGTAACTATTGGTACTGAGATACGGAACAGTTAACACTGATGACGCATCTACCTTAGTTTATAAATCTGCCGGTATACCCATACCTCCTCTATATTTCATATTTATTTGCTTTGCTTTCAGAAAGTGCCTAATAGCCTTCTCTGGAGGTCTCCCCTACGACAAACAAGGCAGACGACCCAGCATTACTGTAATGAATGGTAAAACTCTCACTGTCTTAGAGATGGACCACCCAGTTATTGACTTCCTTTCCTTATGTTCAACACCTTGGCCTTGGGGTAAGTGTTCCAACGTTCAACACTAACACTAATAGTAGGTGTTCCACGGCGTCCTTCACTAAATCAAATGGTAAGTGCTCCACCTTTAATCACTAATGGTAAATGTTCCACCGTTCCATATCAACGTTAAGTGTTCCACCGTTCCCTACAATTATTAAACAACCCATAAACAATCCACGACACTTACCGTAATATTGGTAGACAAACTTATTCCATCTGGAACATAATACTGCAAATATTTGTTTCCTTAATTTCTTAAAAAAAAATTCTATTTTTTTTTATGTTTACTATAATTTTTGTAGTTAATTTTTTATTTTTCTAAGTATTTTATTTATTTTTTTATGTTTACTATAATTTTTGTAGTTAATTTTTTATTTTTCTAGGTATTTTATTTTATTTTTTTTATGATGGCAGCTCACCATCCACCCGTACTATTACATGTCTCGTGTTCTCAATTTATTATTACTAATTAAACAACCTCGAGAAAATAGCGACGTATAAATAGTTTCGCTTGAGTGATTAAGTTCTCATCTTAGTTACATATTCATGGAATTTATTTATCACGCTCCGTTCACATGCCATCTGGCTCCCCGTCAGGCTGCAGATTTGCCGTCGTTTCAAGTTTGAAATGTCAAAATGGAATGTCAGTTTGGGGCAAAATAAATTGACATGTTGCGGAATATTATATCTTAGGTTCTAATAAATTAGAATGCGTGATTATTTGATCAATAATTTTATTAGATTTATTGTATCTGCTAATAAAGGTGTTGGTTGACCCATTCTAAAACCTGTATATTAACAAACACAACCTATGGATTGTCTGTCTGTCCGTCTCTCTGTCTGACTCTATGTATGTATCTCTTTGTCCATCATTTCATAGCTATGTGTATTATCTAATATCTATCTAATATTTCTAGAATGCCAAGAACCCCACGCCATTGCTGTTCTTCTACAAAGCGATGTAGTCGTGGTGGATCTATTGAGCGATAATTACCCACTTTTCGACAACCCGTATTCTATGGACATTCACGAATCGCCAGTCACTTGTTGCCAGTTAGTTTATTACCATGTGGGACATCTAATAAGTACGTAGTTCAGTGTATATTATGGATATTGTTTTTTTCATAATGTATAAATTTATTATGTTTTAATATTAGGTTGTACTAAATTTCAGAAGTTTGTTTTCTGCTATAATGATCTCAGTGATCATCTATACCCCCCCCCCCCCCCCCCCCCCGCAGGTATTGTGCTAACTGCCATCACGACCTGATCCCAGCCCTGTACCAGGTCGGTGTCAAACAGAAGCCCCAGGGTCTGAGTCGCCGGCCGTGGCCCATCGAGGGGGGTCAGTGGTCTGCCGGTCCCACCTACTCCGAGGTCATACTCACTGGTCACGCAGACGGCTCCGTGAAGATATGGGACGCCTCCGCCGGTTAGTATTACAGGGATAATCGAAGAGTTATTAAAATATAAAGGGAGACATCTATGGCTGTCAGTAGGTGTTGGAGGCGGAGCGCATTTCGATGTTCCGTTTTTAGTGGGATGCATTTTTTGCTTTTTGTTTGAGTGTGATGCCTTCCTTCGATTCAGTCTCTCGATCACTTATGTTCAGCATACTTGCGTAAGTTACTTATTCCTGAGGAAATAATTCCAGCAATCAGATGAGTACGATGGTTCGATGACATTTGTGTCTCTGTCATCCACCAATGTCATCTAACAAGGTACCGTCCGTATACATACAGGTCTCTTCTTCTGGGACCAAGGGTTTTAGTGACATTAAAATGTCCTATTCCGAAGTGTTTATTCCATTCCTTACAGATGTTATTTTGCGTAATTCATTGTAGTTTGCTAAAGTTGCCTTTTTTCAAAATATCGCGATTTGCTATATCTGAATTTATGTCGTGCAGCTTAAAATTTCCGAAAATTGTGTAAAATTATACAATTTTTGCCAATAAAGTTTTGCATATTTTTTTAATTTTTGGCCCTACTCGTATTTAAAAGTAAAGTATTATTTACTCTTATAAAGAGGACAGGACAGAGCTTAGTTTTAAAATTACGATGAATTACGGTGAATTACGATGAACTCGGTATCCCGACAGTTACAATACTTTTGTGGATATAATATATTATTTTTAATTACTATAGGGAATCAACTTTGACTGTAATATCAATAAGTTGATCGCTGTTTATATTCGATTTCAGTTACTCTTCAAATGCTTTGCAAACTTAAAACCTCCAAAGTTTTCGAGAAAGTTAAAAGCAAAGAACAGATGGAGGAGGATCCATTCGCTATACAGATAATCAACCTAGATTCCGAGAATCGATTGTTATGCATCGCAGGGGCCAGTTGTCATGTCCTTCTTTATCGGTTCAGTAAACAAGAGATTACTGGCGAATTGGCTGTAAGTTATAATATACCGGTAGTCCAGATAGAGGCTAGTAAACTAGTAGACTTGATAGGCTAGTATGTATCACCAGTAGTCTAGAGATAGGCTAGTTTGTACCAGCAGTCTAGAGAGAGGCTAGTTTGTACCAGTAGTCTAGAGAGAGGCTAGTTTGTACCAGCAGTCTATAGAGAGATGCTAGTTTGTACCAGTAGTCTATAGAGGGGCTAGTTTGTACCAGCAGTCTAGAGAGAGGCTAGTTTGTACCAGTAGTCTAGAGATAGGCTAGTTTGTACCAGCAGTCTATAGAGAGATGCTAGTTTGTACCAGTAGTCTATAGATGGGCTAGTTTGTACCAGCAGTCTAGAGAAATGCTAGTTTGTACCAGTAGTCTAGAGAGAGGCTAGTTTGTACCAGCAGTCTATAGAGAGAGGCTAGTTTGTACCAGTAGTCTATAGAGCGGCTAGTTTGTACCAGCAGTCTAGAGAGAGGCTAGTTTGTACCAGTAGTCTAGAGAGAGGCTAGTTTGTACCAGTAGTCTAGAGAGAGGCTAGTTTGTACCAATAGTCTATATAGAGGCTAGTTTGTACCAGCAATCTAGAGAGAGGCTAGTTTGTACCAGTTGTCTAGAGAGAGGCTAGTTTGTACCAGCAGTCTAGAGAGTGGCTAGTAAGTACCAGTAGTCTAGAGAGAGGCTAATTTGTACCAGCAGTCTAGAGAGAGGCTATAGTTTGTACCATTAGTCTAGAGAGAGGCTAGTTTGTACCAGTAGTCTAGAGAGAGGCTAGTAAGTACCAGCAGTCTAGAGAGATGCTAGTTTGTACCAGTAGTCTAGAGAGAGGCTAGTAAGTACCAGTAGTCTAGAGAGAGGCTAGTTTGTTTGTACCAGCAGTCTAGAGAGAGGCTATAGTTTGTACCATTAGTCTAGAGAGAGGCTAGTTTGTACCAGTAGTCTAGAGAGAGGCTAGTTTGTACCAGCAGTGTAGAGAGAGGCTAGTATGTACCAGTAGTCTAGAGAGAGGCTAGTTTGTACCAGCAGTCTAGAGAGAGGCTATAGTTTGTACCAGTAGTCTAGAGAGAGGCTAGTTTGTACCAGTAGTCTATAGAGAGGCTAGTTTGTACCAGCAGTCTAGAGAGAGGCTAGTTTGTACCAGTAGTCTATAGAGAGGCTAGTTTGTACCAGCAGTCTAGAGAGAGGCTAGTTTGTACCAGTAGTTTATAGAGAGGCTAGTTTGTACCAGCAGTCTAGAGAGAGAGGCTAGTTTGTACCAGTAGTCTAGAGAGAGGCTAGTATGTACCAGTAGTCTAGAGAGAGGCTAGTTTGTACCAGCAGTCTATAGAGAGAGGCTAGTTTGTACCCGGAGTCTATAGAGAGATGCTAGTTTGTACCAGCAGTCTAGAGAGAGGCTAGTTTGTACCAGTAGTCTAGAGAGAGGCTAGTATGTACCAGTAGTCTAGAGAGAGGCTAGTTTGTACCAGCAGTCTATAGAGAGAGGCTAGTTTGTACCAGCAGTCTATAGAGAGAGGCTAGTTTGTACCCGGAGTCTATAGAGAGTCTAGTTTGTACCAGCAGTCTAGAGAGAGAGGCTAGTTTGTACCAGTAGTCTAGAGAGAGGCTAGTATGTACCAGTAGTCTAGAGAGAGGCTAGTTTGTACCAGCAGTCTATATAGAGAGGCTAGTTTGTACCCGGAGTCTATTGAGAGGCTAGTTTGTACCAGCAGTCTAGAGAGAGGCTAGTTTGTACCAGCAGTCTATAGAGAGAGGCTAGTTTGTACCAGCAGTCTATAGAGAGAGGCTAGTTTGTACCCGGAGTCTATAGAGAGGCTAGTTTGTACCAGCAGTCTAGAGAGGCTAGTTTGTACCAGTAGTCTATAGAGAGTCTAGTTTGTACCAGCAGTCTAGAGAGAGAGGCTAGTTTGTGCCAGTAGTCTAGAGAGAGGCTAGTATGTACCAGTAGTCTAGAGAGAGGCTAGTTTGTACCAGCAGTCTATATAGAGAGGCTAGTTTGTACCCGGAGTCTATTGAGAGGCTAATTTGTACCAGCAGTCTAGAGAGAGGCTAGTTTGTACCAGTAGTCTAGAGATAGGCTAGTTTCTACCAGTAGACTAGAGAGGCTAGTATACTTGGCGATCGACATTTTATATATATTTCGTCCGGGTTATATAAATCTCTTATTGTATTTATAGGCTATTGAAGTGTGTCTGGTTTATGAGTTGGACCCCGCTGATTTAGATTCCCCAGAGAGCGAACTCTCTCCCTCGCCGTTCGTTTCCACTAACGCCACGTCTAATCGGTTGCATAGCAACACAAGTAGCAGTGCATCGACAACGGGTCACCAGAGTACAGGTCAGTGTCATGTTAACAAATCATTATAGTCTCAATAAATATATTTTATTGCTTTAGTTGATATTATTTCAATTATTGCCATTTACTCACTCTGTCTGCTTTACAGGTTCAGCTTCCGGTGATACTCCTACCCTCCGACTAGGTTCCGATGGATCCGCTTTACTCCGGGTTCGTTCCGGCTCACAGAAACGACTCCCGGGATTCCAACCCGACATCTGTTGTCTGCTGACGTGGACCAATGGGGAACCGCCATCAACAATAACCTCTGTGTCAGCTAACATTTACTACGGACTGTGAGTGACGGAAGTGGAATTAAATAATGTTCCATTTCTCATTTAAGTCGCGCACTTTACATCACATAATAATTTATTCCTTAATATAATTATTTTTCCAGATTAGCGTTTGGCAACTCCGTTGGTATCGTGATTGTCGATTTTATCCAGAAGACTTGTATCCTCAGTATGGCGACTCCGGATCTCTACGGCTCCGCTGATCCGTATCAGCGTTCCTCCCGATCCCCCAAGTCCAAGGTGCAGGGCTTCCCGTTCAACGAGTCGCGGGAGGAGGATCGATCGAGGACGTCCTCGCCGCCCCCGCCTCCGGAGGAGGTTAACGGAGTCAGTCTGAGTCCCACGGCCGACCCCGGGGGTAAGAAACGATCGGACCCGTTGTCTCAACGGAAAGCGCGACTCCAGAACATACGGAAGGGCGGACTGAAGAGCTCGCAGAGTGTCGCATCCTCAACTCAGGGAGATTATCAACAGTTCGAGAACACATCATTCTCCGGTAAGTTATAGAACACATCATTTTCCGGTAAGTTTAATATAGAACACATAATTCTCCGGTAAGTTATAGAACACATCATTCTCCGGTAAGTTATAGAACACATCATTTTCCGGTAAGTTTTATATAGAACACATAATTATCCGGTAAGTTATAGAACACGTCATTCTCCGGTAAGTTATAGAACACATCATTCTCCGGTAAGTTATAGAACACATCATTATCCGGTAAGTTATAGAACACATCATTTTCCGGTAAGTTTAATATAGAACACATAATTATCCGGTAAGTTATAGAACACGTCATTCTCCGGTAAGTTATAGAACACATCATTCTCCGGTAAGTTATAGAACACATCATTATCCGGTAAGTTATAGAACACATCATTATCCGGTAAGTTATAGAACACATCATTCTCCGGTAAGTTTAATATAGAACACATAATTCTCCGGTAAGTTATAGAACACATCATTCTCCGGTAAGTTATAGAACACATCATTTTCCGGTAAGTTTTATATAGAACACATAATTATCCGGTAAGTTATAGAACACGTCATTCTCCGGTAAGTTATAGAACACATCATTCTCCGGTAAGTTATAGAACACATCATTATCCGGTAAGTTATAGAACACATCATTTTCCGGTAAGTTTAATATAGAACACATAATTATCCGGTAAGTTATAGAACACGTCATTCTCCGGTAAGTTATAGAACACATCATTCTCCGGTAAGTTATAGAACACATCATTATCCGGTAAGTTATAGAACACATCATTATCCGGTAAGTTATAGAACACATCATTCTCCGGTAAGTTTAATATAGAACACATAATTCTCCGGTAAGTTATAGAACACATCATTCTCCGGTAAGTTATAGAACACATCATTTTCCGGTAAGTTTTATATAGAACACATAATTATCCGGTAAGTTATAGAACACGTCATTCTCCGGTAAGTTATAGAACACATCATTCTCCGGTAAGTTATAGAACACATCATTTTCCGGTAAGTTTAATATAGAACACATCATTCTCCGGTAAGTTATAGAACACATCATTATGGTAAGTTATAGAACACATCATACTCCGGTAAGTTATAGAACACATCATTTTCCGGTAAGCTTTATATAGAACACATAATTATCCGGTAAGTTATAGAACACGTCATTCTCCGGTAAGTTATAGAACACATCATTCTCCGGTAAGTTATAGAACACATCATTATCCGGTAAGTTATAGAACACATCATTATCCGGTAAGTTATAGAACACATCATTCTCCGGTAAGTTTTATATAGAACACATCATTCTCAGGTAAGTTATAGAACACATCATTATCCGGTAAGTTATAGAACACATCATTATCCGGTAAGTTATAGAACACATCATTCTCCGGTAAGTTATGGAACACATCATTTCTCCGGTAAGTTTTATATAGAACACATCATTCTCCGGTAAGTTATGGAACACATCATTTCTCCGGTAAGTTTTATATAGAACACATCATTATCCGGTAAGTTATAGAACACATCATTCTCCGGTAAGTTTTATATAGAACACATCATTCTCAGGTAAGTTATAGAACACATCATTATCCGGTAAGTTATAGAACACATCATTATCCGGTAAGTTATAGAACACATCATTCTCCGGGTAAGTTATAGAACACATCATTATCCGGTAAGTTATAGAACACATCATTCTCCGCTAAGTTATAGAACACATCATTTTCCGGTAAGTTTTATATAGAACACATAATTATCCGGTAAGTTATAGAACACGTCATTCTCCGGTAAGTTATAGAACACATCATTCTCCGGTAAGTTATAGAACACATCATTCTCCGGTAAGTTATAGAACACATCATTATCCGGTAAGTTATAGAACACATCATTCTCCGCTAAGTTATAGAACACATCATTTTCCGGTAAGTTTTATATAGAACACATAATTATCCGGTAAGTTATAGAACACGTCATTCTCCGGTAAGTTATAGAACACATCATTCTCCGGTAAGTTATAGAACACATCATTCTCCGGTAAGTTATAGAACACATCATTATCCGGTAAGTTATAGAACACATCATTCTCCGGTAAGTTTTATATAGAACACATCATTCTCCGGTAAGTTTTATATAGAACACATCATTCTCCGGTAAGTTATAGAACACATCATTCTCCGGTAAGTTATAGAACACATCATTATCCGGTAAGTTATAGAACACATCATTCTCCGGTAAGTTATAGAACACATCATTATCCGGTAAGTTATAGAACACATCATTCTCCGGTAAGTTATAGAACACATCATTCTCCGGTAAGTTATAGAACACATCATTATCCGGTAAGTTATAGAACATATCATTCTCCGGTAAGTTATAGAACACATCATTATGGTAAGTTATAGAACACATCATTCTCCGGTAAGTTATAGTACACATCATTATCCGGTAAGTTATAGAACACATCATTCTCCGGTAAGTTATAGAACACATCATTCTCTGGTAAGTTAAAGATT
This sequence comes from Nemertoderma westbladi, assembly GCA_032718475.1. Classification (NCBI taxonomy): domain Eukaryota; kingdom Metazoa; phylum Xenacoelomorpha; order Nemertodermatida; family Nemertodermatidae; genus Nemertoderma; species Nemertoderma westbladi. The sequence continues at coordinate 9,471 of JAUCBJ010004888.1, read as the reverse complement.
TATTCAATTGTTCTGACATTTTGAAAGGAATACTGAATAAACGTTTTGTAACATTTGTTTTATTTGTGGTAAGGTTTCTCAAATCTAAAATTGCGATTGATAAATAATTTTAACAATATTCTTCACAAGGTATTACATTTCGGTTAACCAAAGATGTTGACAAACTTTTAGTTTGTACTTTCCGTTCTGATAACATCTGTTCTGTTAAATTTGTTTTCATGACGTCATACTGAAATTTATATTTATTTTTTGTTTTCTTAGCAACGGATAAGGAATCCATGTTTAGCAGAAGTCGCAGCTCAAGTATGTCTTCATTGGATAAAGAGAGTTGCGAAGCAGTCCAATGTCTCACATTCTCTGAGGTAAGTCACAGTTCATTGGTCGGGACCAGTTTGGGTAACTGTTAGACCTAAATAAATCAAATACACTCGATTCTTGATTTATACCCCAGTTTGTGGGTGGGCAGGGCACCAGTTTGGGGACAGTGTTAGTTATAAACCTCAATATTCATTCCCATACAGACGTTTACATGTAAAGATGACACCAGTTTGTCACCCAGTTTGTGGGTGGGCACCAGTTTGGGGACCGTGTTAGTTATAAACCTCAATATTCATTCCCATACAGACGTTTACATGTAAAGATGACACCAGTTTGTCACCCATTTTGTGGGTGGGCACCAGTTTGGGGACCGTGTTAGTTATAAACCTCAATATTCATTCCCATACAGACGTTTACATGTAAAGATGACACCAGTTTGTCACCCAGTTTGTGGGTGGGCACCAGTTTGGGGACCGTGTTAGTTATAAACCTCAATATTCATTCCCATACAGACGTTTACATGTAAAGATGACACCAGTTTGTCACCCATTTTGTGGGTGGGCACCAGTTTGGGGACAGTGTTAGTTATAAACCTCAATATTCATTCCCATACAGACGTTTACATGTAAAGATGACACCAGTTTGTCACCCAGTTTGTGGGTGGGCACCAGTTTGGGGACCGTGTTAGTTATAAACCTCAATATTCATTCCCATACAGACGTTTACATGTAAAGATGACACCAGTTTGTCACCCAGTTTGTGGGTGGGTACCAGTTTGGGGACCGTGTTAGTTATAAACCTCAATATTCATTCCCATACAGACGTTTACATGTAAAGATGACACCAGTTTGTCACCCAGTTTGTGGGTGGGCACCAGTTTGGGGACCGTGTTAGTTATAAACCTCAATATTCCTTCTGGAACGGAACAGAGAATCTTTGAGCCTGTAATTGTCACTCCCAGTGGTGAGTTTCCCTTCCCGTGTTAATCGTTTGTAATTTTTAATTATCTCTTACTCTTATAATATTTTTCTCATCTGTTTTTGTTTTCTATTTAATTCGCTTCATTAATTATTATAATATAGGCTGTAATTTTTTGTATATATTAAGTTAAAAGTAAACAAACAATACACCCCCATAAACTACAAAAAATATAGAATCAGGACATTTAGCCCAAATTACTTCTCGGCCCCTAGGGCCATCAAAGAATACAAACAAAACAAACAAAAAACACAAACAAAAACAAATATAATGACATATGGTCAACATACAGACGTATATATCGCACCCCTAACCCTAAGCCTAACCGCCATACACTAAATGATACCGGTAATTTTTTGTGGAAGATAATATTTTTCCTCGACGACACTTCCTTTGGGTTTCGTAGATATTTTAAATATTTTTGGCAAATAATTATTAATTATATTCATATTTACGAATAAATCCGATAGTGATATAATGAATAGTAATATAAAGAATTATAAGCCGCCCATGTACAACCACTAGTTTTGTTTTTATTCAATTTTCTTACAAAGATGTTAATTTAAATATTTGCCACAACCAACAACGTTCTTACAAAATATGCCATTTTACTTGAAAAATCAATAATAATCTGGATACTATCTTCCTACACAGATATTGAAACTATTACTGTTGAAATATTATTTAATAAAATAGGAAATTCGGATAAATTTGGAGCAGAAAATAACAAGGGGAACACCAAATTACACCAGACAGAATCTTAATAAAGAAAAATTAGGATTTAATTAATTTACCTTATTTGATAAATATTTCTATTATACATAATTTTATATAGGAAATACATGACATTATGACAAAGAACATCTTGAATATTTTTTTTAGGCACAATTTTCCAGATTAAAGGCGCTCTTCTAGACGTTTCCTTCCTGGATGCGAACGGCGCTCTGTATTTTTCGAGAACGGAACCTTGGCGGGATCCAAATCAAGACAATAAATTAAATGTCCCAATGAAAAGTACGTTTTACCAGCATACTATTATTTCCTAAATACCATTAGTTTCTGATTTTCTAATATTTATTTTATTCAACAAAGAAAATATTATGTTTAGCTCCATAGGTTGAACATAATGCGGCAGATGAGTGTGCTGCACTGGTGCAGGTGTAGCACCAATATTATACAACAGGAGTTAGGCCTGTTACAGGTACACCATAGAGCACCAATATTATACAACTGGTGTTAGGCCTGTTACAGGTACACCACACCATAGAGCAGCAATATTATACAACAGGAGTTAGGCCTGTTACAGGTACACCATAGAGCAGCAATATTATACAACAGGAGTTAGGCCTGTTACAGGTACACCATAGAGCACCAATATTATACAACAGGAGTTAGGCCTGTTACAGGTACACCATAGAGAACCAATATTATACAACAGGTGTTAGGCCTGTTACAGGTACACCATAGAGCACCAATATTATACAACAGGTGTTAGGCCTGTTACAGGTACACCATAGAGCAGCAATATTATACAACAGGAGTTAGGCCTGTTACAGGTACACCATAGAGCAGCAATATTATACAACAGGAGTTAGGCCTGTTACAGGTACACCATAGAGCACCAATATTATACAACAGGTGTTAGGCCTGTTACAGGTACACCATAGAGCACCAATATTATACAACAGGAGTTAGGCCTGTTACAGGTACACCATAGAGCACCAATATTATACAACAGGTGTTAGGCCTGTTACAGGTACACCATAGAGAACCAATATTATACAACAGGAGTTAGGCCTGTTACAGGTACACCATAGAGCAGCAATATTATACAACAGGAGTTAGGCCTGTTACAGGTACACCATAGAGCACCAATATTATACAACAGGTGTTAGGCCTGTTACAGGTACACCATAGAGCACCAATATTATACAACAGGAGTTAGGCCTGTTACAGGTACACCATAGAGCACCAATATTATACAACAGGTGTTAGGCCTGTTACAGGTACACCATAGAGCAGCAATATTATACAACAGGAGTTAGGCCTGTTACAGGTACACCATAGAGCACCAATATTATACAACAGGAGTTAGGCCTGTTACAGGTACACCATAGAGCACCAATATTATACAACAGGTGTTAGGCCTGTTACAGGTACACAATAGAGCAGCAATATTATACAACAGGAGTTAGGCCTGTTACAGGTACACCATAGAGCACCAATATTATACAACAGGTGTTAGGCCTGTTACAGGTACACCATAGAGCAGCAATATTATACAACAGGAGTTAGGCCTGTTACAGGTACACCATAGAGCACCAATATTATACAACAGGAGTTAGGCCTGTTACAGGTACACCATAGAGCAGCAATATTATACAACAGGTGTTAGGCCTGTTACAGGTACACCATAGAGCACCAATATTATACAACAGGAGTTAGGCCTGTTACAGGTACACCATAGAGCAGCAATATTATACAACAGGAGTTAGGCCTGTTACAGGTACACCATAGAGCACCAATATTATACAACAGGTGTTAGGCCTGTTACAGCTACACCATAGAGCACCAATATTATACACTACTACTACTACTACTAGGATCGGCATGCTGCATTGCAGCTGCATTTTTAAGAATGCTGTGCCGGCTTGTCAACAAAATTGCACCGCCACAACTCCCTATCACCCATGACATTTGCTAGATCATCCGCATCTTTAAGGCCAGTGTCCTTTAAGATGCGTCTCAAGAAAGTCATGGGCTGTCCACCATGCTTATTCACTCCATGAGGCTGCCAAAGTACAAGATTATGCACTGGCTGGTCCTCACGGCGAAAGCAATGTCCTGCAAAGCGGAGGCGATTTTGTTCTAGTGTCAAGCTTGGGGGAACCAATGAGACACCTCCAATGTTATATAGTGTCTGGTTGGAGATGTGTGCATTGTACTTGACACAATGTACCCGGCGTAGCATTCTTGTGAATGTGCCATCCAGAGATTTGGTGTCCTCAGCAGTTAGAGCCCAGCATGGACTCCCGTAGAGGAGTACTGGAACTACTGCTGCTCTAAATAATCGGACCTTAAGTTTCCGATTAATTCTAGGTGACTTCCAAATCCTGGAAAGCCTATTCAAGGCTGCCCATGCCTTTCCCTTACGTATTCGAAGGTCCTCACCTGACTTCCGGATCCATGATCCCAGGTAACAGAAGTCGTCCACATGCTCAAGCATACCATCCTTTGAGCTTATGCTCATCCGATCAGAGACTTGCTGAGGACTTTCAAAGTTAACTGTCAGAATTTTGGTCTTTCTGGAGTTAATAAAAAGACCAACACTAGAAGCAGCATGTTCTAATGAGCTGAGGAGCCGTTGGGCTCCCTCTAATGATTCTGAGAGTACTCCTAAGTCATCAGCAAAGTCTAGATCAGTTAGGTACTTGGCAGGATTTCCTCGACTTCTGGAGCCAGTAGGTGGAGTTATTATCACCCCATCATCATTATGATGATCTAAGGACATGCGTAGAACATAGTCAACCACAATAATGAACAAGAATGGTGCAAGTGTGTCTCCTTGGAGGACGCCCCATAACACTTCAAATGGTTCTGTGTCACCGTCAACAGTAGACACAAATGTTGTCGAACCATCGTATACTGATCTGATTGCTGCAATAATTTCATCAGGAATCCCATATAATGAAAGTATGCTGAACATACGTGAGCGAGAGACTGAATCAAAGGCCTTGAAGAAGTCAACAAAAATAACAGCCAGATGCCTGTCTTTCTTTTTTGATAACTCTTCAATTATCCTTCTAAGTGCCAAAATGGGCTCCATGGTCCCACGACCTTTACGGAACCCATTCTGATTTCCACGTAGCAGTCTCTCAATGGGATCCCTGATGCGATTTAATAGAATTCTATTGTATAGTTTTGCAGCAATCGAGATCAATGAGATTCCCCGAAAAGAACCATAGAGTGTTAGGTTGCCCTTCTTGGGAACTGGCACCAACTTATTTGTTTTCATTTCTTGTGGGACTCTTGTTGTACGGTACATGTCTACTATGATGGGATAGATGAGCTTTAAACACTCAGGTATTTTAAAGACCTCAGGGGGAACACCATCTACTCCACTGGCACGATTGGTCTTAATGCTCTTTGCAGCAGCCTTCACTTCTGCAAAGGAGATATCGCCAATGGGAATATCTGGGAGTACAGACTCAGACACTTTTACTTCTATAAAGTTATCAGGCAATACCCTGTCATTATTGAGGAGCTTTTCAAAGTGGGCTTTCCAACCATTGAGGCGATCGGCTGGTGATTCAGCCTTAACCTTGGTGGTTGGTTGGCTTTTCCGCCCAGTAAGCAGATTGATCGATTTCCATGCCTGGGATGATTGCCTGCTGTCGTCAGCATCATTGATGGCATCAACCTGTTGGTTTATTAGCTCCTGTAGATTAACAGAGTACTGCCTGTTCAGGGACCTAGATGCAGCCTTAACTGCATTCTTGGCCGCTGTAGTCTGTTTGAGTCGGGACTCTTTCTGTGCCTTATGAAGGTCATTTCGGCACTTCTGAATTTTGTTGTCAGTCCAGGGGGCCCTTTTCCTGTTTCGAGGGTATACAGGAACTGTTTCTGCAGCTGCTAACTTAACTGCTTCTGTAAAGGCAGTATAGCCCTCACAGTGATCTGCCGCCTCAGAGGCAAGAGCCTCATACCTGTTGCTCAGCTGTAGTGTGAAGCTGGATCTCACACTTGGCTGTTGCAACAGAGAGGACCAGTCATGCCGTGGCAAGGCAGATTTCGTTGTTCTGCTAGCACGCAGACTAAGTCTTACCTTGGCCACAATAAGGCGGTGATCACTGGAGAAGGGTCGAAGTGTAAATGCATTACAGTCTTGTATAGAGCTCCTGTATTTCCTACGAAACAGAATATGGTCTATCTGGGACTTGTGACCACTGGGTCCACTATGAGTCCATAGCTTTCCAGTTCGCTTCTTGAACTGGGTTCCAGCCGAAAACAATCCATTTCCAGAGATAAAATCCTGAAGATGGACAGAATTTCGGTTAACACTATTGCTATAGACCCAGGGCGATGTAGGTGATTGATGCAGACTTGCATTAAAGTCTCCCAGGAATGTTAAGAATGCATGCTGATCCACTCCATCAGTTGCTGCTTGTAGATTGTGGTAGAAATTTTCCACCTCCTCTACAGGGGCAACACTAGTTGGAGAATAGCACACAATCAGAACCACCTTAGGAAACTTCTTAGCCAGTCTTCCAGAACATGAGAAGTGGCAACGGATGATGCGGTTAGAGATTTGGTCTATTTTGTCCAATGCTGCATGTGCAGTTGGATTCATCAATAGACCAATTCCACCATTGCCACTATCATCTGCTGACGCGAGGGCGAGTCGCCAACCGCCCCCCATGTCCTTAATCAGAACCTCATCAGTCTGTCCAGCAATATTATACAACAGGAGTTAGGCCTGTTACAGGTACACCATAGAGCACCAATATTATACAACAGGTGTTAGGCCTGTTACAGGTACACCATAGAGCACCAATATTATACAACAGGAGTTAGGCCTGTTACAGGTACACCATAGAGCACCAATATTATACAACAGGAGTTAGGCCTGTTACAGGTACACCATAGAGCACCAATATTATACAACAGGTGTTAGGCCTGTTACAGGTACACCATAGAGCAGCAATATTATACAACAGGTGTTAGGCCTGTTACAGGTACACCATAGAGCAGCAATATTATACAACAGGAGTTAGGCCTGTTACAGGTACACCATAGAGCACCAATATTATACAACAGGAGTTAGGCCTGTTACAGGTACACCATAGAGCACCAATATTATACAACAGGTGTTAGGCCTGTTACAGGTACACCATAGAGCACCAATATTATACAACAGGAGTTAGGCCTGTTACAGGTACACCATAGAGCAGCAATATTATACAACAGGAGTTAGGCCTGTTACAGGTACACCATAGAGCAGCAATATTATACAACAGGAGTTAGGCCTGTTACAGGTACACCATAGAGCACCAATATTATACAACAGGTGTTAGGCCTGTTACAGGTACACCATAGAGCACCAATATTATACAACAGGAGTTAGGCCTGTTACAGGTACACCATAGAGCACCAATATTATACAACAGGTGTTAGGCCTGTTACAGGTACACCATAGAGAACCAATATTATACAACAGGAGTTAGGCCTGTTACAGGTACACCATAGAGCAGCAATATTATACAACAGGAGTTAGGCCTGTTACAGGTACACCATAGAGCACCAATATTATACAACAGGAGTTAGGCCTGTTACAGGTACACCATAGAGCACCAATATTATACAACAGGAGTTAGGCCTGTTACAGGTACACCATAGAGCAGCAATATTATACAACAGGAGTTAGGCCTGTTACAGGTACACCATAGAGCAGCAATATTATACAACAGGAGTTAGGCCTGTTACAGGTACACCATAGAGCACCAATATTATACAACAGGAGTTAGGCCTGTTACAGGTACACCATAGAGCACCAATATTATACAACAGGTGTTAGGCCTGTTACAGGTACACCATAGAGCAGCAATATTATACAACAGGAGTTAGGCCTGTTACAGGTACACCATAGAGCACCAATATTATACAACAGGTGTTAGGCCTGTTACAGGTACACCATAGAGCAGCAATATTATACAACAGGAGTTAGGCCTGTTACAGGTACACCATAGAGCACCAATATTATACAACAGGAGTTAGGCCTGTTACAGGTACACCATAGAGCAGCAATATTATACAACAGGTGTTAGGCCTGTTACAGGTACACCATAGAGCACCAATATTATACAACAGGAGTTAGGCCTGTTACAGGTACACCATAGAGCAGCAATATTATACAACAGGAGTTAGGCCTGTTACAGGTACACCATAGAGCACCAATATTATACAACAGGAGTTAGGCCTGTTACAGGTACACCATAGAGCACCAATATTATACACTACTACTACTACTACTAGGATCGGCATGCTGCATTGCAGCTGCATTTTTAAGAATGCTGTGCCGGCTTGTCAACAAAATTGCACCGCCACAACTCCCTATCACCCATGACATTTGCTAGATCATCCGCATCTTTAAGGCCAGTGTCCTTTAAGATGCGTCTCAAGAAAGTCATGGGCTGTCCACCATGCTTATTCACTCCATGAGGCTGCCAAAGTACAAGATTATGCACTGGCTGGTCCTCACGGCGAAAGCAATGTCCTGCAAAGCGGAGGCGATTTTGTTCTAGTGTCAAGCTTGGGGGAACCAATGAGACACCTCCAATGTTATATAGTGTCTGGTTGGAGATGTGTGCATTGTACTTGACACAATGTACCCGGCGTAGCATTCTTGTGAATGTGCCATCCAGAGATTTGGTGTCCTCAGCAGTTAGAGCCCAGCATGGACTCCCGTAGAGGAGTACTGGAACTACTGCTGCTCTAAATAATCGGACCTTAAGTTTCCGATTAATTCTAGGTGACTTCCAAATCCTGGAAAGCCTATTCAAGGCTGCCCATGCCTTTCCCTTACGTATTCGAAGGTCCTCACCTGACTTCCGGATCCATGATCCCAGGTAACAGAAGTCGTCCACATGCTCAAGCATACCATCCTTTGAGCTTATGCTCATCCGATCAGAGACTTGCTGAGGACTTTCAAAGTTAACTGTCAGAATTTTGGTCTTTCTGGAGTTAATAAAAAGACCAACACTAGAAGCAGCATGTTCTAATGAGCTGAGGAGCCGTTGGGCTCCCTCTAATGATTCTGAGAGTACTCCTAAGTCATCAGCAAAGTCTAGATCAGTTAGGTACTTGGCAGGATTTCCTCGACTTCTGGAGCCAGTAGGTGGAGTTATTATCACCCCATCATCATTATGATGATCTAAGGACATGCGTAGAACATAGTCAACCACAATAATGAACAAGAATGGTGCAAGTGTGTCTCCTTGGAGGACGCCCCATAACACTTCAAATGGTTCTGTGTCACCGTCAACAGTAGACACAAATGTTGTCGAACCATCGTATACTGATCTGATTGCTGCAATAATTTCATCAGGAATCCCATATAATGAAAGTATGCTGAACATACGTGAGCGAGAGACTGAATCAAAGGCCTTGAAGAAGTCA